>OX439483.1:364029391-364273334 GCA_949320155.1 Melangyna quadrimaculata
GCAGCGGATTAAAGATGGATGCGGAGGGTTACAGATGAATGTGTAGTCCTTAGTTCTCTCAGATTTTGTTTTTCAATGATTGTTGTTTTGTTATGTTTTTTTTTTATCACTGATTGTAGTTTTTTTTTTTTTGTTTGTAATATATATTTTTTTTTTCACTTGGTTTTGAGTTTCTTTTGCTTGATTTTTTTTTTTTTTTTTTTGATTTGCAGAAGGAAGGTATCACTTATTTATTTATTAGTTATTTTTTTGTTTCCACTTCTAGTTATTATTTTGTTTCACTTCTTGTTGTTTTTCTTTTTTAACACTTTGCACTTGTCACTTTTCAGGCAAACCCCACACCTGACACCAATTTTTGTTGTGCTATATTTTATTACCTGAGAAGCACGATTCTCAGTTGGGTTTTTACCTGTATTTTCGTGTATTTTTCTTTAGTGTCTAGTGAAAAAAGAATAAAAGTAAATAGTTTCTTTCGGTAACTGAATTGTACCTTTAAGTTTTATTTTATTTTTGAAAAGCTTATATTTAGGTCTTATGGTTATTCTTAACAATTAATTTTACAATTAAAGAGATTTAGTAAAGAAATAGAATATAAAATATTTTAAAGAAACCGTCCGACTGGTTCGATATCAAGAAACAGAGTGTCGCCTTGATAGCTCGTCACCCGACACGAAGAAAAAAGGAAAAAGATGCAACATCAGCACAAGTGTGCCTGTGTGTAGTTGCGATACTAAAATTGGGTTCAATGCACGTTTAATGGGTTTGAAGAGTGTGTATTGGAAAGGGAGTACATTGATTGTTGGATATAGAAAAATGGAAAAATGATGATCTGGGAATTATGGGTTTTATTTCAATGGAGCAGGCAATGAAATTGGAGAAGTTTAACGGATTGGAAAAGTGAATGGGTTTAAGTTGAGTGATCGTTGACTGCGTGGTTGACGACTTTGGAGTGTGATAGAATTTGTAAGTAATTAAAAGGAAATGATGATATGGGAATTTTAAGTAGGTCGGATATTGGTAAATCAAAAGAAATGATGACCATGGGAATTTGAAGTGGGATTGATATTGGTCAATCAAAGGAAATGATGACCATGGGAATTTGAAGTGGAGTTGAATGGATGGATGGGGTCATGAAAGGGCATGAGAAATGACCGTTGGAGGTTGTGAAGTGCGTACTTTACAACAATGGTATGGTATGGTATGGTATGGTATGGTATGGTATGGTATGGTATGGTATGGTATGGTATGGTATGGTATGGTATGGTATGGTATGGTATGGTATGGTATGGTATGGTATGGTATGGTATGGTATGGTATGGTATGGTATGGTATGGTATGGTATGGTATGGTATGGTATGGTATGGTATGGTATGGTATGGTATGGTATGGTATGGTATGGTATGGTATGGTATGGTATGGTATGGTATGGTATGGTATGGTATGGTATGGTATGGTATGGTATGGTATGGTATGGTATGGTATGGTATGGTATGGTATGGTATGGTATGGTATGGTATGGTATGGTATGGTATGGTATGGTATGGTATGGTATGGTATGGTATGGTATGGTATGGTATGGTATGGTATGGTATGGTATGGTATGGTATGGTATGGTATGGTATGGTATGGTATGGTATGGTATGGTATGGTATGGTATGGTATGGTATGGTATGGTATGGTATGGTATGGTATGGTATGGTATGGTATGGTATGGTATGGTATGGTATGGTATGGTATGGTATGGTATGGTATGGTATGGTATGGTATGGTATGGTATGGTATGGTATGGTATGGTATGGTATGGTATGGTATGGTATGGTATGGTATGGTATGGTATGGTATGGTATGGTATGGTATGGTATGGTATGGTATGGTATGGTATGGTATGGTATGGTATGGTATGGTATGGTATGGTATGGTATGGTATGGTATGGTATGGTATGGTATGGTATGGTATGGTATGGTATGGTATGGTATGGTATGGTATGGTATGGTATGGTATGGTATGGTATGGTATGGTATGGTATGGTATGGTATGGTATGGTATGGTATGGTATGGTATGGTATGGTATGGTATGGTATGGTATGGTATGGTATGGTATGGTATGGTATGGTATGGTATGGTATGGTATGGTATGGTATGGTATGGTATGGTATGGTATGGTATGGTATGGTATGGTATGGTATGGTATGGTATGGTATGGTATGGTATGGTATGGTATGGTATGGTATGGTATGGTATGGTATGGTATGGTATGGTATGGTATGGTATGGTATGGTATGGTATGGTATGGTATGGTATGGTATGGTATGGTATGGTATGGTATGGTATGGTATGGTATGGTATGGTATGGTATGGTATGGTATGGTATGGTATGGTATGGTATGGTATGGTATGGTATGGTATGGTATGGTATGGTATGGTATGGTATGGTATGGTATGGTATGGTATGGTATGGTATGGTATGGTATGGTATGGTATGGTATGGTATGGTATGGTATGGTATGGTATGGTATGGTATGGTATGGTATGGTATGGTATGGTATGGTATGGTATGGTATGGTATGGTATGGTATGGTATGGTATGGTATGGTATGGTATGGTATGGTATGGTATGGTATGGTATGGTATGGTATGGTATGGTATGGTATGGTATGGTATGGTATGGTATGGTATGGTATGGTATGGTATGGTATGGTATGGTATGGTATGGTATGGTATGGTATGGTATGGTATGGTATGGTATGGTATGGTATGGTATGGTATGGTATGGTATGGTATGGTATGGTATGGTATGGTATGGTATGGTATGGTATGGTATGGTATGGTATGGTATGGTATGGTATGGTATGGTATGGTATGGTATGGTATGGTATGGTATGGTATGGTATGGTATGGTATGGTATGGTATGGTATGGTATGGTATGGTATGGTATGGTATGGTATGGTATGGTATGGTATGGTATGGTATGGTATGGTATGGTATGGTATGGTATGGTATGGTATGGTATGGTATGGTATGGTATGGTATGGTATGGTATGGTATGGTATGGTATGGTATGGTATGGTATGGTATGGTATGGTATGGTATGGTATGGTATGGTATGGTATGGTATGGTATGGTATGGTATGGTATGGTATGGTATGGTATGGTATGGTATGGTATGGTATGGTATGGTATGGTATGGTATGGTATGGTATGGTATGGTATGGTATGGTATGGTATGGTATGGTATGGTATGGTATGGTATGGTATGGTATGGTATGGTATGGTATGGTATGGTATGGTATGGTATGGTATGGTATGGTATGGTATGGTATGGTATGGTATGGTATGGTATGGTATGGTATGGTATGGTATGGTATGGTATGGTATGGTATGGTATGGTATGGTATGGTATGGTATGGTATGGTATGGTATGGTATGGTATGGTATGGTATGGTATGGTATGGTATGGTATGGTATGGTATGGTATGGTATGGTATGGTATGGTATGGTATGGTATGGTATGGTATGGTATGGTATGGTATGGTATGGTATGGTATGGTATGGTATGGTATGGTATGGTATGGTATGGTATGGTATGGTATGGTATGGTATGGTATGGTATGGTATGGTATGGTATGGTATGGTATGGTATGGTATGGTATGGTATGGTATGGTATGGTATGGTATGGTATGGTATGGTATGGTATGGTATGGTATGGTATGGTATGGTATGGTATGGTATGGTATGGTATGGTATGGTATGGTATGGTATGGTATGGTATGGTATGGTATGGTATGGTATGGTATGGTATGGTATGGTATGGTATGGTATGGTATGGTATGGTATGGTATGGTATGGTATGGTATGGTATGGTATGGTATGGTATGGTATGGTATGGTATGGTATGGTATGGTATGGTATGGTATGGTATGGTATGGTATGGTATGGTATGGTATGGTATGGTATGGTATGGTATGGAGATATTAATTATTTTTAAGACTCCCACGCTTAACAAAGTCAAATAAAAAACAGTTAAAAGTGCATGTGCTTGGTCGTTTGCCGCGACTCGGCTTCAATGAGGATTGTAATTTTCCCTCAATTCCACAAAAAAAAAAAAAAAAGGAACAAACCGAATGTGCTTGGTCGTTTGCCACCACTTTGTCTGCTTCATTGAGTATTTTATCTGTGAGGACAGTTGTTGCTATACATCTATAATACTGTAGGGTCACACATTTTTCCTCCAATCTACAAAAAAAAAAAAATTTGAAGTGAAACTTCTTTGCGCGCGTTGTGAGTGAAATTTCAAGGTTGAATTTTTGTAAAACGTTAAAAAGTAATGCCACATGCGAAACGTTGTGTCTAATGATTCAATACCATTAATTTACTTTCTGCGTGAAAAATTTAAACTTGGTATAAATAATGATCTTAAGATGGGAGTGAAAAAATCGAGGTCTACAATAGAGACGCTGTCCTTACCCAAAATTTGGAAAGTGTTAAGTCTACATCGTATGTTTCATATTTTAGTTGCCATAATGCTATAATCACAACTTTACCAACAAATTAAATAAAACATACGTATGTACTTGTACATTCATAAAATCTTGTCTATATTTCTTTCATTCAGTAAAAGTTTTAAATCAGTTGGAATATTTTATCAATTAGGTACATAAAATTTTTAAGTACAAGTACCAAGGACTTGTACTTGGTCTTAACAAAATTTAAGTACCAAGGATTAGATCTTAAGTTATACTTATGTCACAATACATTTAACTACTTTATCAGCTCTGTGGGTATAATAAAGGCATTGGAAATTAGATTTTCTATTAAATTAGGTGATTGAAAAATGAATGAAAAAAAATAAAAACCGACCTAAGAAAAAACGAAAAATCATTCGCGCAAAATTTCAAACAATTAAAACCAGCTCTAAATCACTTTTAAATTGGGGGTCGGCTCTAAAAACTCTTTTTCAAGCGAGAGTCGACTCTTTCGTAATTTTAAATGACAGAAAGTACCTATAGTTTTACGTTAAACCACTCCTTCTACTTTGAAAGCAGCAAATCGCTTGTTTAACTTCTTAAAGTATACCACTTGAAAATAAGTTTATAATAACAAAAAAGAGTTCATTGGTAAAATTAACTCCGCATATTTTTTTTTTTTTTTATTTTTGTATACAGAGCTTTGTTAAAAATGAAAAGAAGGTATTCATGAAAGAATTTAAAGAGCTCGGCGGCATTGAGTTTTTGACTTCTTCTGCAAAAACATGAGTAAAAACATCAGTGGCACAGCCACAGCAACCAACATACACGTGGGTACCTACAAAGATGTCTCAATTTTGTCCATGCGCTTGAGTTTTTTTTTTTTTAAATCAGGAATAATGCGAGAAGTCTTCTTTTCCACTAAAGAAAGAACAAAAACATTCAAACAAACAAAGCCCAATCATAAATCTATGTACCTACGTGACACACACATAATTATATCAAAATTATTTGTTCTCAAATTGTTTGTTTATTTTAACATTTTTTGTTTTGTTGTGTTTCTTGCCTTTATCTGTCAAATTTGTGCCTGTTCCACCTTAATTTGCTTACGTAACGTTGTGGAGTCCACTTAAGTTAGGAGAGTTGTTTAACGTTTTGAAAATTACATAATAATTCGACAAGGGTTCACAATTAAAAAACTATGTTAACTAGAGCCGGTTTTATTCCGTAAACGAGCAATGTTTAAAATTTTACGCCATTGATTTTAAATTTTTCAACTTAACTGTTCATATCTTTTCTTTGTGCATAGATGGATGCAAGACATATTCAAGTGAAAAGAAGAACAGGCTCAAGCCTTTAGTGTTATGCATCACAAAAAAAAAATATGTTTCGATACAAATTGGCGCAAACATACCCATCCAAAAACAACAATATTTTTCATTTGTTGAGGATTTTGTTCGTAAGCTTTAATATTTAAAGAACGGATTAATTATTTCTTATATTATTTATATATTAATATATTCTAATATTATTATTTTCAAAAGTTTAGTTTTTTATTCATTAAAAACCAATTAAAAAAAAAAAACATGATCCCATTCTCAAAATATTAAGGTTTACGAGCAAAAAACCTCAACAAATAAAAAATATGGTTGTTTTTGGAGAGAAAGTTTCTTTGTTTTTCTTAAAAAGTATCCTACTTATATTTGGCTCTGTTAGACGCGAAAATCAAGAAACTTTTAGTTTTTGCATTGCGGAGGTAGTCTATAATAAAACAAAAGAAAATACAAAACAATTGCAGAAAAAAAAAATGTTCCACATACGCCATAGTGACCCAAAGCTACTTTTATACATGTTTGTAAGAAAAAACGTCATAGTGATCCTCATAATTACTGAACCTTGTTGATAATTATACTGGTGGATGAATATCTATGTAAATATATTGGTTATTATGAAATCGAATGTTTGTATTTTCTTAAACATTCAGAATAAACTATGAATCAGTTACATTGAGTTTAAGAATTGACTATAGATAGCGTTGGCTTAAATGTTAGCAAGTACTTTGATTTTGAAAACATTATTTGTTCAAGAATTCAAAGGAAATCACAATTCCATATTTTAATTAAATCCCTCTCACTTTCCCTTCCAACAATAAGGCCTATTCTGCCATATCTGTTATCCTGCTATGAATTTGCTGTTATGATGCATGACACATCTCCACCATAAAAGATTTTTATAATTGGTATTCAAGAGTTCGATCTTTTATAAAAGTCTGTTATGGAACTTCGAAAAAGAAACATTTATACGAACAGACCTAAAATCTGCTGTCAGCTGTATTAAACAAAAAAAAAAAAATCGACACTGACAGTGACCAAAATAGAAAACATAAAATTTAGGCCTATTCTGCCAGATCTGTTATTCTGCTATGAATTTTCTGTTATGAATCATAAAAGATGTTCACCATAAAAGATCTTTTATAATTGGTATCCAGAAGTTCGAACTTTTATGAAAGTCTTTTATGGAACTTCGAAAAGGAAATTTTTATAGGAACAGATCTAAATCTGCTATCAAAAATCAGCTGGTCTACTGTAGGTAAACAAACTGTTTCGTCACTGAAAGTAACCTGTGGATTGGTGGTTATTTTTTCTATGGATTCTGGAATTTAATTAATCAATTAATTAATAATTTATTTTTGCAAAACGGGATCATCATCAAATTGACTATAACTTCTTAATCTTTCTTGTATCAAAAGTGTTTTGTGCTTTCGTGTAAAAAAAAATAATTTCGTGTTTTGTGCAAAAAATTTGTGTACCTAAATAAATAGATATTCTTATTATATTTTTGTCTCCCTGTATGAACATTTCATTGACGAAATAAAAGATAAATACCAATTTTTACTCCATTAATTGAAATCTTTTATGATACAAGCCACAAAAATGTGTCTTTTATTCTTTTATGATTCATAAAAGATTCCATAACAGAATGTGGCATGCTGAATACCAAAAATGCGGTTCGTAAAAGATTGGTTGAGAGTTTCGAACTTTTGACAGCACTCATAGCAGATTTCTTAACAGTTTTCATAACAGTTTTGCATGCCGAATACCAAAATTAGATTTCATAAAAGATTTTTTGACAGCTCAAACTTATGTATAGAAATTCAGAGCAGAATAGCAGATTAACAGAATAAAAGATCTCGCCAAATAGGCCTAAATGTCTATGTACGTATAATATGGTGGTCCTTATAAAGGAATAAAGGTCATTGTCTTATTTTGAATGAAGCACCCCTAATTAGTTCTAAATAATTTAAAAAAAATACCTGTCAAATGTTAGCTCATTTTATTAACATTAACCTGGCCCCCACGATGTCTGAAGTTTTATATGAGAAATCCCATGTATTTTTTGTACATCCAACTAACTTTTTTTTTAACTTTAGTAATGATTGATAAAGAAAATTGAATTTTTGCACACATGTAGTAGGTAACTTTTGTCATGTTTAAAAAAAATTATTAAACAAAAATTTACAACATTTATTAAAATTAAAAATTAAATAAAAAAAGATATTTTTCTTTAAATGGCTATAAGTAGGGAAATCACTGTTATAAATTTTGTATTGATACATTTTTTTAAATATGACAAAAGTAACAACATTTGTTCCAAAATTCAATTTTCTTTATCAATCATCACCCAAGTTAAGATTTTTAAGATTTGAATTTACAAAAATACATGGGATTTCCCATATAAAAACTCAGACGTCTTGGGGCCGGGTTAAGGTTAATATAATGAGCTAAAATTTTACTAGATTTTTTTTTATTTATTTAGAACAAATAAAGGGTTGCGTCATTCAAAATAAGACAATGACTTTTATAAGGACCATCCTAATGTATAAGCACTAGTTAGTTTATACTAAAGTATCTACCTTATAAGTATTCAGAAATGTAGGCTAATACTTTAAGATAATATTCAAAAAAGAATTAAATTAAATTGGAAATTAACTAAGAAATCAATCTTGCTCACCTTCCACAACTACTAATGCTATATATACATATACATAACTATAAATAATCTGAAAGATACTAAAAGTTTCTCCTTAGTCGGTATATAGTAGGAACGATTCTTATCTGACTCTTTTATCTTTTTAAATACTTTTTGAATATTTTTCAAGTGTTTTTTTTTTTTTTTTGAGATATTCATTTTATGGTAAATAACAAAACCAAAAATCTTTCCTCTCTATTAACAAAAGATACCGTTCACGTCCACCAACGGTTCATTCCGAAAAAAAAATCAACCTTAGAATCTTTTTTCTTGAAACAACGCTACATAACATTTTGACTTTTGATCTGGCCCTCACCATCGCGGATGGCTAATAAATTTTTCATGCAATATACGCAATTCTAGAAGAAAGTTTTTCTTCCAAACCAAAGCCACGTCCGTCGTTACAAAAAGATAGGTATCAGGAGGAGCTGCATATATACATAGATAAGCCATTCGAATAAGAGCCGTTCTCACCTCATCGAGGAGCTGCGATATCCATCCACTTGGTTTGCCTTTGCAAACAATCAAGGTCAATTAGATTTCAACACCCCTTCTCATAGATCCCGCTCACCTTACCACAACTCCCACAAGGCTTGTTCAGCTATTTTAACAAAAGCTATTCAACCGTCTCCACGACCACGATTGCGAAATTCCAAACAGAAATACACCAAATTGAAAAAAAAAAAAAAAAATCGTGGAAGAAAGTTAGCAATTACGGTGAAGTTAAGTATCTCGCAGTTAGTTGGTTTTGCAGCAGCACTCATCGCTCAGGTGAAATATTATTGCAAAGGCTTCATAGAAACTGCAAATGCGGAAAATAGGCTTTTATCATTGTAGGTATAGCTATACATTTATGTTTATATCCCTTTGCACAGTTGCATAGATACAAAATGTATACACAACGGAAAATCAAATGGATACCTACCTGTGTATCTTTGAAATCATCCGGATAACTGAAATTTTAATTTCGAAAAAAAGCAACAACATCAGCATCAAGCATAGCTTTCGAGAATGAAACGTTAAAAATCGTCCAAAAATATCCTTAAATTTTTTGCAGAGCATTTATCGCACCCCCAGAATGAAAGTGACCTAATTCAAAAATTGCAATTTGTGGGAAATGAGCAATAAAGTTGTCAAAAAAGCAATTTTTTGAGTAAGAATGTATCTCTTACATATTTCTTTGGAAATTATTGATTCTTTGCGGAATAATTTATTAATCGCTTATGCACAAATCGATAACATAAAATTCAATTTAAATATTTTTTTTAAATATATATTTTGAGATTAAATACAAAACAGTTTCAAATTACTCTATTGCAAAAATATTTTCGTATTTCTGGAAATTTTTACGAGTTCAGCCTGTTTAAGACGCAAGATACCACAACTCCTGAGACTCAATCTAAAAACGGTCTTATATCAAATCAGACTTATATCAAAAAAGAGTCAGCTTAGCACAAAAAATGTAATGTACTTACCTTCACAGTATTTGCAATTAACTACCACAATTTGAGATCCATCGATTAAGCACACATCCATTCGCGAGCACCTCTGACACAATACCGATTTGGCCTCTATCACATAAAATGCATAGGTGAATAGCTTGATCAACTAAAGTGACCGATGTAAAGACTTTCCCTTTCTTACTCATCATTTGGTATCTTTTTCAACACAGGGTTTTAGATATCCCTTTTTAAGGTCAGTTTATTGCGAAATCAGAATTTACAGGAATTTTGAGTTAGGTCACTTTTATTCTGGGGGTGCGATATGAGAAAAACTATATGTATTAATTCAAAATTTTGTACCGTCCATGATTTTTACTTACGGTTACGATTGTATACACATAGGTTAGGTATATCTTCTTCTTACTATTAAAGCATATAGAACAGGTGTGGATTCGTAGGCATAATTGAAAATTCTCTCAGTCTTCCTTTCCGTCTGTTAACCTTTGACTCAACCTTCAACCGCAGAAAAATTTCAACCCCAAACAAAAACTTTTTTAAAAAACAAAACAAGACAAAATGTGAATGCAAATGATGCTGTTCTTGTTGTTTTTTTTTATAAATCAATGACACCTCCCGCCTTAAGGGGGGACAAATACTCCCTACCCTCTCAGATAATTTAACCATTCCTTCGGCCCAACCTACACACTACTATTTTGATACAGGTTGCCCTGCAGCTGCCATTATACTGTTAATAAATTATAATATACTAAGGCCCAGTTTTTCAGTGCAAAATCGTCCTAGCTTCGAAGTTAAAGTTGTCACTGAAAAACTTGCCTTATCAATATTCGAAAACCTATAGTTTGGAAAATATTGGGTCTACAAATGTTGGTTCTGGGTTCAAGTTGAGGCAAAAGTAGCAGCTTTGAAACCGATAAACTTTGAAATCAAAAATTAGGCCAATACCTAACTGAAAAAACTATTTTTAGATTTTTGCCATATGGATGCAGTCGTAACCATGGCTTATTAAATATGAAAACATTATAAACGACTCAGAAAATATCAGAACTTCCGGATTTGACGCAAGCTCTGGATCTTATATCATCTTTAATCTTTCGCCCAGGTGTGACAGTATGCATATTAGTTAATGCTGTCGTACCTGAGTGAAGCGCATGTTGGAGTTGAGGTCACTTGAGCCTTTAATTGAAAATTATTCAATCATTCCAATTGAAACAAAAGTTATTTTATTTTTTAAATTCCTTCATCTTTGTCATTACTGTAAAGCATAAAATACATAATTTTCAATTTCCTTAAGATAACTTTTGGCACAAAAGAAAAAGTGTCAAAAAATGTTCATCTTGAAAACTTTAAAATTATTTATAAAAGATTAAACTCCTTGCAAATAGTCGCCAACAAAAGAGGGAGGCCAAAGTTCCCAAAAAGCTTATTTTCAGGTTTTGTCTTGATTTGGCATTTATAAAAGCCTAACATGTTTATTTGCAGTCTTACTTTTGGAAAAATATCCACTCGCAGCCATGCACTATCACATTCAATGTCAGTAAAATGTAAAAATAATACATACATATACCTATGATATGAAAAGAAATAAAAAGAATACCTATACTTTACAATACATACCTAACTAATACCTATACCTAACCTATACCTATACCTAAATATTCGTGATCTATACATAAATGCATGCACATGAAATATTATGTATTGTATAATCTGATAAAAAGGCCCTTAGTTTTAAGAGCTCTCAACATATGTACATAAATGTATATGTAGGTATATTACATTGGTTGCCTGTTGTTCTCCTCCTAACTTCAACCATCAATAATTCATAAAAAAAATATTTAAAATCAATACCCCAAAAAAAAATTAAATAAAATTCAATGTTTAAAAAGTCTCAATAAAATAAAAATATATATAAAATAATACCCACACAATATGTAATACTCGCGCCGCGAAAACAAAAACAACATAAAACAATAAATTACAAAAAAAAAAATCAGTTAATGTGACAGTGCAATGTGCAAAGAAGAAAGAAAAAAAAATAAACACAGCGAGTGCACAACGAGTGGTTTAATCCTTCCCTTTCCTTCCCATCTTCTCTCGCAGTTGAGTTAGCTTTATCGTTGCAGCATTGTGCGTGTAACCCCCGCACACTGCGCGCAGGGATTAAGTTAACATGATCTCGGATAGATAATTGTTCGTCTCTCTAAATAACTAGGGGCGGTTCAGTGCAATTTGTCACTAAGGCATAACACTGGTGATAAATTGTTATTGAAAAGTTGAAATTGGAATTTAGATGTGACGTTGAATTTAGGTAATTGTCCGAGTTGGTTTTTAGTTAGTTTTGAATTTTTTAAAGGCGGGTAAGTGTAGGGTTGATTATAGCAACATTCGTGGGCTTAGGAAAAATTTCTATGCTGCGTATGTCTATACTGTGCAAAACAGGCCAGCTGTTTTGGCACTGAGTGAAACTCAGATTGGTGAAAATTCTGATCATTCGGAATTTAATTTATTTGGGTACAACTTAGTGCCATTATTCTTTCCCCACCATGGTCTTGCCGTTTATATAAGAAATGGTATTGCATACCAACTTCAACCACAATATGGTTTGTGTTCTAATACAAACTTTAATTTCATGTGGTTAAAATTTACGGTAAATAAGCACATCATTCACACTTGTTTCGTTTATCGAAGCCCCAATCTGGACAGAAATTCAACTTGTAACGAGTTTGATGCTCTGTCCGACTCCATTCAAAGAATTGTTGCCCATTATCCTCACACTGAAATCGTCATTGCGGGCGATTTCAATGTACACAATTCTAGTTGGCTTCGAGCCAACTCGAATCCCTGATGTTGCAGGTCAATCCGCCAACACACTTGACTTGTTTCTTACCTCTGACCCTGATAAATACACTGTTAGTGTATTATCGCCTCTAGGCACATCAGACCATTGTGTCATATCTGCTAATTTCTCGTGCCAACAAAACTCAGTTAAAGAGAAAGTACCAACGAGAACCGTTTGGCAATACGAGAAAGCCAACTGGGACGGTCTCAACGGTTTCTTTAGTAACTTTAACTGGTCACTATGCTTCCTCGATAGTGACGTAGATGCCAGTGCAGATATGATAACAAACTTAATTCTTTGTGAAATGAGAAATTTTATCCCGAATAGGGTAAAATCTATCAAACCCAAAGAAAACTCATGGTTTGATTCGAGCTGTAAGGAGGTTATTAGGGTCAGAGAAGTAAGTTTCCGTAGTTACAAAGCCAACCCTACTGAGGAAAACCGGAAGAAGTTTCAACAAGCCAGGAAGACCTGTAACGCTCATATTCCCAATAGTAGTTAACATTTTTGGTCATTTGTAAAAAATATTCGAAACACTACATCGTCTTCGGTTCCTACACTCGTCTTCAACGACACACCTGCTGTCAGCTCGCAAGATAAAGCCAATTTGCTTGCAGCACAGTTTGCTGTTAATTCGACGCTGCCAGCAAGTGATAGAACTCCGCCTGTACTTGAGAGCGTAAACGATTCTATGGGTCAAATCTTATTTCGCACTCGTTCAGTTGCTAGAGTTCTAAAAGACCTCGACATACACAAATCCGCTGGCCCGAATAGTATCCCTCCCATTGTTCTGAAGAGGTGTTCTTCAACGCTGGCAAAACCACTGCGTACGCTTTTCCATCTGTCCTATTCTACTGGTCTCTTTCCGAGTGGATGGAAAACAGCATTTGTCCAGCCTGTCCCTAAAAAAGGCGTATCTTCTTCACCCTCAAACTATCGGCCAATTGCATTAACGTCCCTACTTTCCAAGGTCATGGAAACGCTGATTAATTTTCAGCTCAAGAAATATCTTGAAGAACGAAAGCTTCTTAATGACCGGCAGTACGGCTTTCGTAGCAATAGGTCCACTGGTGATCTGATGGTATATCTCACCGAACAGTGGAACAAATCTTTACATCGCTTTGGAGAAAGTAAGATTATTGCGCTTGATATTTCTAAGGCGTTTGATAGAGTTTGGCACCAAGCTCTCTTATCGAAAATGCGCGCATTTGGTTTCGATGAATCTCTTCTTCGTTGGATTAGAAATTACCTTTCGGACCGATAAATACAAGTTGTATTGGACGGTTTCAAGTCTGAAATTCACAAAATAAATGCTGGTGTGCCCCAGGGCTCCGTTTTGTCTCCGACTCTCTTTCTTATATTCATAAATGATCTTTTGTCTGAAACTTCTAATCCATTAAACTTTTTCGCTGACGACAGCACCCTCAGCTTCTCATATTCGTTTTCAGATTCACATCCATGTCCTTTGGATGTGGACCTAGAACGGCAGCGTATGATTAGCTCATTAAATTCTGATCTCGACAGCATTGTCCAATGGAGAATCAAAAACCGCGTAGAATTTAATGCTTCGAAAACTCAATGCTGTCTTCTGTCGTCAAAACGAAAAACACCTCCCATGCCGCTATCCATGAGCGGCACTTGTATTGAGGAAACCGAAAAGCTTTCAGTCCTCGGTATGTGTATCACGGACCACCTTCTGTGGAATGAACACACATTCGACGTCGCCAAAAATGCTGCTAAGTGCTTAGGATTCCTTCGGCGATGCAAGAAATTTTTTTCCCCTTCTGATCTGGCTGTAATATATAAAGCATTTATCCGTCCGAAACTTGAGTACAATTCTCATATTTGGGCAGGTGCCCCAATAACCCACTTGAGTATCTTAGATAGGATTCAGAAAAGAGCTTTGAAAATGATAGGTGACAGAAATATAAAAGAAACATTTGCATCCCTCGAACACCGCCGCCGTTACTTTTATAAACACTGTTCTAGTGAAATAGCCAGCTGCATTCCTCCCCTAAGACAATTCAACCGTAATACTCGTACCTCTAGGAATGCACATCAGTTTACCCTCGAGTCCAACTTCGGACGTACTGTCAAGTATAGAGATTCTTTTTTTAGCCGCACTACCCGAATGTGGAATGCTTTACCCGGCTCTATCTTTCCCGACCAATTTAATATTCAGAGGTTCAAAACCAATGTACATCGGTATCTCCTCTTAAATCCTTCCCTATTTTCCCAACGCTCGCATTGTGTTTAAACATTTTAAGGGCAGCGAATATCCCTTTAGTGCGCGCTCAAAAAAAAAAAAAAAATGTGTGAGGTGGCTAAAGTTAAAAAAAATTTTCGTTCGTGCAAATTCCTTGAAAAGAATTTTCGAGCTAATTTTAGTTGAATTTTAGGGTCAGTATAATTTTAACTTTTTGTTCAAAAATTAAATATTGAAATATTTAATTAAGGTCAAGCACTCAAACAAACAGGTGCTGTGAACCTTTTTGTATTAGAACAAGAAAGTAGATATTTTTTTGTCACCACTTTCTGTGTATATAGGTAATAGGTGTTTTTGTTGGGTTGTGATGATTCTGATGAACTCAAATATTATTTAGGTAAGTTTAAAAAGTTTTTCTGTAAAATTTGTTGGTCAGTCAAATGGAATGCTCATAAATATTTGTATTAAAAGGACAAAATATATTTGTTGTTATATATATGTTAGAATTAAAGACATAAAGATGAAATTTTATTGATTTTTTGCTATTGCTTTTTGTTTTGATTTGTTTTTCTTTTGTAGGTACCTGGGAAAACGTAGCATAAGTGTTAGATTTTACTAAAAGTTTTAAAAGCACAAAATTTAGCATGTTAAAGACAATGGGCAAATCTGGCCCAGCTCCAATGGCCTTTATACATTCATTTTCAGTTAACCGCATGTCCAAAGTCGCTGTGTGATGGAAGTTATTTAATTTTGAATAAAATGAGGTTCCCAATACTCTTTTCATTGTTTTTCTAAAATGTTTGGTGTATTTTTTGTTCGATTTAACCCATTTCTTGGATTTAAGTTTTTTGAACCGTTACCAGACTACCTGAATTTGTACAGATTTTTTAAATAATATTAAGGGAAAGCGAGCATCATTTTTATGCAAAAGACATATTTTGGAGTTTTTAATTTGTAAAATTACAAATATTGGTTTTAAATAATATTTTTGATGACAAAATCATCTCTGATCATCTCAAATCATCTCATTTTATCAAAATAAAAATGGTTATTATTTTCAAGGTTTTAAATTGCAATTCGTGAAATTTAGGCAAAACAACCCACAAAACTGCCCACAAAACTACGCTGATATATTATTATTGGGGGTTTGGCAAATTTTTATTTTTTTGAATTGTTAAATAAAAAAACATGCTCTAAATGGATCACTTTTGTTGCCCTATTCAGCACTTTAATGTTGTCTGTCATTGCTCACGCTGCCGTACGTAAACATTTACACTTCTTTTCCTAAAGTTTGATTTTAAGTTTTAGAAATTTGTGTTAGTATTTATTGAGTGCATTTAAGGAAATTTTCCTTAAAGATTGCCGTGTTCAAAAAATTCTGTTTTTGTTTCTCTTGGTCTAATCCAATCGAAAAAAACCCTACAAATTATTACCACTTAAATTCGGACAAATACAAAATAAATCCATTTTCCATTAAACGCGTCTAAATGAATTTCCATAAATAAACTTTTCGTCAGACCTCAAGCAAAATCTGCTGCAGCATCCTTAAATCCCTTAAGTCAAACATCATCTACCATAGCCCTCTAAAAGAATAAAAGCAACAGAAGCTGAAAAAAAAAATAAGAAATCGGTCAACCAATCCTTAGCTAGAGCCTTTTTTTTTTGGCTTACTGCTAAGAGTATGTTATATATGTACTAGTATATGAATGTATGTATTTATGTACATATATAATATGTATTGTGTATATGTACTATGTATAATGTTTTCTTGGATGTTTATATATTTCCAGGTTTAAGTCCGAAAAAACAGAGCCAATACTTTCCTAACGACCTATACAAACATCTACATACATACATACATACATATACAATGTGAGACCTTCCTTCCCATAAGTTTAATTTCTTTTAATGCAGAAAGAGTCTTTTTCTGCCCTTTTAACCTTTTATATTATTTCTCTTGTCATTCCCTTCCCTTTTATTAAGATTTTATTTGCATTTAAGCTTTTGTGTCATAGGATTTCTTTCATTCTTTATATTTTATTATTTTTAAGGGAGAACGGAAACATCTGGGATTTGTAACAAATTTGACATTTTAAATTAAAAAGAAACAGGTTGTTTTCTTATTCAAGGAGAAGTTACCTATCTGTATACCTTATTTTGTAATGAACAGTCAGAAGTAGTATACCTTTCATAAAAATGTTAAATTTAGAAATGTGAGCATACCTAGTTATAATAATGATGAAGTTTTTTAGTTCAACCTGTCCTAACTTTTGATTAATTTGTCTGCTGGTTTTCCCTTCAATCAACTTTAACATAAGATAAGGAAAGGACCAGTTTGTTTAGAATGGGTATAGGCTGTTTTTTGATTTTAAGAGGTTTAATCAACCAGAATCAGCTGATTATCGTTTTTTGATATTTAACAAGTCATTTTATGGTTTCTATGATTAAAATGATGATTTTAACTAATGATTATCATTGATAAAAGCTAATTGACTGACCCTAATGCCCAGTTTCTCAGTGCTGTTTAAGGTTTAATCCGACCTAGCTCCTTAACCCCAAGTTAAAAAAATTATTTTGTGTTATTGATAATAGAGAAATAACAACTTTTCAACAGCAGACATAGATTTTCTGATGGAGTTGGTTATGAAAAATAAGTAAATAAATTCCATAGTGGTTCCAAACGTTGAACTAAGGTTTAAACGGAACAATGCTGTCGTTTAACTTAAACTACAGATTTAACTCAGTTCAAGGTTTAAACGAAAATGTGCAACTAAATAAATTGTTGAACAGCTGTTTAAACCAAAAGTGGAGTTTATACTTCCACTGTGAAACTGGGGGTAAGTGTTTTTTTTTTTTCAGTCAGTTAAATCTTGATTTAACACCGATTTAACTCAACAAGTAGATACGCATAACGGATATTTTTGACCAGATTCTGCATTATGCTGCGTCTCAAAAATATATTGAAATTAATATAGTATCGCACTTCATTTTTGATAGTTTTCGGAATGAATTTTTCAACTAAAAGCTAAAGTCAATTCTTCATTGATAAACAGTACTTACATGAGTTAACTAGGGTTTAATTGATTTGAAAGATTAGCTTACTCTGAATAAGAGAATCTTATTATTTATTTTTTTTCGCTCTGTCTTACCTACCCATAACCTTAAACTAAAAGACGCATCAAATAATCAAATTATTATAGATATTTACTTAAAAGGAAAAACATATGCTGCAAAACTAATCCCTCTTTTTCATCAGCATAATATGCTTCCATTAATTCTTCCCCTTCTTTCCACATTCACTTCCTTTCAAAAATGAGCTTAATAGTAGCTCTATCTGTTTTACCCATCACACATGAAATAAAATACCATTTTACCCATATAGGCATCACATAAAATTTCATCAAGTTAATTGAGCGTATATTAGGCCTGTCTACGTACATACATATATTTATATATAGTTAATATTAAGTCACTCACTTATCGTCCCTTTCTAATATACGCCTCCCCTTCCTCCTTTTCTTCATATAAACCTGTGGCATACTTCTATAAGTGGTCCGTTAAGAGTCAAACACTTAATTGGACGCGTAATATAGCAAACTAATGAAATTCTTGTATCTTTTGTCTTATTATGCTTACTTAATAAATAGAAGCGAATACCATAATGTTATGTTATTTGGTATGTATTTCGACGACCACCAAATTTTACCATACCATAATGGATTTATGTTTCAACAATTTTAAAAATTAATGTAAGAAAGACAAACTGGAAATTAATAAAATTAATTTTAGATATTTATAATACCTACAGATATTCTATACACAACAAAAAGTATCTGAAGCTTTTATTACCACCTTTATTTCCAATATAAAGGTAGCTTTAAACTAGTAATGTTATGAAATAAATAAATGTTCATCTCAGATTTGTCTGAATCCGTCGTAGTAAACGGCCCTAGACTTTGCATAACTGCATTCACAGTTTTTGCCACATTTTAAGACAAATACCTGGTAGATAATTCTTTAATATACAAATAGTCAAACTATATATACGAGTAGGTATATGTCTATAATTTCTCTTTACTTATAAGTAATACAAAAAATTTATATTTTAAACTTCACTAAGTTTAACAGTCAATTTTCAACTAATTTTTGCCTACATAAAATGCAAAATAGGCTTTAGTAGCTCTGCTCGTTTTGATAAGGGGCTAGAGTTGCCCTTCTCATCATCAGTATTGTCGAAAGCAATGGTTTGTTTTCGGTATTCCTAAAAATAATGCCTTAAAGCTTTTCTGAAGGTTAAGGATTATTTTTGCAAATTTTTTTGAGTTATTTTGTTCCTATACGTGGTCGTGAACAAACATTTTCCACATCATACACCACCCCAAACAATTAGGAATTAGGATTCACAAAAATTGTAATTTTAGTTTTCATTCTCCCTATCGTGGACAGTCCTTTGGTTTCTCAGAATTTTACTGCAACTATACGGACATTTCTGGATTAATCAATTCAAGTTTGTTGTTGTATTGATTTTAAAATATCCTGAATACCTATAGTGTAAAAAAAAATGTACGACTGGTTCGCACGAACTTGCTCTCGTAGCTAACAACTAGAATGTAGCTAGACATTGACGGTGTGGTGCGTGGATATAGTAATGGTTTACTAATATTCATATATCGTTAACGAAACGAAGCAAGAGGATCCTAAAGAGGAAGCCTACACGTCAAAAATACCATCTTCGTCAAAATACAGCATGACTAACTTAGCTGGCACTGTCATGTAGGTACAAAAAAGATGCCATGCGAACCCAGTTCAAAAGGCAATAGCACAATACGTTCCAACACTATCGCGGAAGAAAGGCAGGCGCAAAAACAAATGCAACGACACCTGCATTTAGTTGGCCTCTGACATGGAACAATCCAAAACCGGGAGCCCTGTCGACGTTTTCTGAGGTCAAACCGGCGAACCCCACAAGTGGAACTCTAGGTGAAGCAGTTGAGTGCGAGAGTTGTGATCCCCCTCGAGATCTAAACAATCGACGGTTAAAAATGAAGAAGATCGTTAACGAAAAAATAATAAAAACATATTAAAACAGCGATTTTGATTTTTTAATAATATAAAATAATTTTTGCTTTGATTTTAACTTTTTTCGTAAAAAAATATGTATATATAATAACTTCGTATTTTCGTATTTTTTGATAAAATCGTGGTATGCAGTATTACTAGAACTGGTTTAGAGATGACATGTAAAAAGTTTCATCATAATCGTAAGAGCCATTTTCGATAAAACTTGATAGAAAAAAATCGTTGTATGGCAGCTACTCGTTATATAGTATGAGACTAAGAACAAAAATTTGAATTTCTCCTGTGATGAATCCCATAAAATAACTTCAAACCATATTTAAAGCAAATCAGTCAGACCTTTTAGGCTCCAGTTCGATGTACATCAGGACGCACAGACCTACAGACAAACAGACCAAGGCCGTAACCAGGGTCTGACCCCCCCCCCACGAAATTTTTCAAAATGTGTTTCTTGCTTCTACTTTCTTCTTGAAAAAGTATATACCGATTTTATATAAGTGATTGTCATCAAATTCGACGACAAATTGTTTTCACAGATAAATCTATAAAATGCTAGACACTTCTTGGCAACTCGAGAAAACAAAGTCCGGAAAACTAATTTATTGGATGGCGATTTGCAAAAAAAATTTCATTTATTTACTTTTAAGTTTCAACGACCGAATTTTGCCCCAAACGTTTTTATAACATTAGGTTTACAGTGATGTTATTGCTGGAAGTAACAAGTAACTAACATGTTTTCGAGTACGTTGTATTATTTGCCTTATTTTACGGTGTTAATTTCGTGGTTTTCGACACATCAAAACAGGCATAACACACCTAATCAAAAACAGTTTGGTTCTTACCGGCATTAAAAAAGACCTCTGTTTAAATTAGTGGAGAATCTAGTAGCGTCACACAAAGAGTTTCTCATGACATTACGAGTTTCTTGATTGACCTCAAACTCAAATATAATAAAAAACGGTTATTTTCATGTTTACACTGGAATATCTGAAATCAGCGCATTCAAAGCCTTCGCACAAATAAACACCAGTAAAACATTTTGATTTTGTAAGCATTGTAATTAATGAAACATTAATCTTGCTTAAAAATAATGATTTTTCAAGAATAAAGACTAAAACTACTAGTACTTCACTTGTCGCGTTATTGACAGAAAATGAGCTCTTCTAACAGTCGAGATAGTTGACTTTGAAGCAGACACAAAAAAAAAACAACAGTAGGTACCTATAAGGGCAAAATCAAACAAAAACAATCGACGGTTAAAAACGAAGAAGATCGTTAACGAAAAAATAATAAAAACATATTAAAACAGCGATTTTGATTTTTTAATAATATAAAATAATTTTTGCTTTGATTTTAACTTTTTTCGTAAAAAAATATGTATATACAAATTTCAAATGCAATGTTTGTTGAATAACTTCGTATTTTCGTATTTTTTGATAAAATCGTGGTATGCAGTATTACTAGAACTGGTTTAGAGATGACATGTAAAAAGTTTCATCATAATCGTTAGAGCCATTTTCGATAAAACTTGATAGAAAAAAAATCGTTGTATGGCAGCTACTCGTTATATAACAACAGTAGGTACCTATAAGGGCAAAATTGAACAAGCAATACCTTCTTCACTTCGAGTGCTGAATACACAAAAAAGATCCAAATAGGGCTTTCTTCTTAAAGGATAAAAAGCGTTTTGGTTCCTCCTGACGTTTTATTTTAATTATTTATTTATCGTTATTATTTTTTGCCCACACCAGCCAGCGGCGCCACATCCCATCTGTCCAGCTGAATAAATGTTGAACGGGGAAAAGGGGATGATCACTCAAAGGATTCTTTATGGTAAAAGCAGCTGTTAATCAGGCCCACGGTAGGTAGGTATGTTTGTATAGTCGGTCAACGTTCGTATATATCCCAAATATGCCTTCGGATTGCACGATTGCACCTTGTTCCCTTACTTGTTTTTCTACTTAAGTAGGTATGTATATGTATGTTATTCAGTAAAAAAAAAAATAGAAGAATTTTTCTTCATATCATCACTCCCATCAGTGGCGGATTATCAATAGAAAGAAATAGGTATAAAAGAATAAGGGAAAAAACCAACACAACACATTGATTTCGGTCTGCTGCATAAGAGTTTTTTGTATTAACATTGATTTAGGCCTAATTTATGCACTCAAAGTTAAATATAACTTTGGTATTTTTACAATCAACTTGAGAAATAGTTTTTATTTACTCTAAGTTGACGTTTTCAACTTTTGATTTTCTACTCTAGATTTGATCAATTTTGGATTTTCTCAACACCCCGAAATAGTAGAAGTTAGCGAGAAAACTTGGGATTTTTCTTCATTTGCTATTCAGTTCTCAAATGATCACCGAATTCAAGCCAAGCATTGTCAGGTGAGTTAGTAGTAAGATGGAGGACCGCAAGAGTTTTTTTTGCTTTGTATTCTTTTGAATTGCGCTTCACATGGAATGAAAAATCCATTGCAATTATTCGGAAAAGTTATTTAAAGTGCAAAATTATTCTAATGCAAAACAAAAGTTGAGAATGACGTCTTGTGCGTCATTGTGTCACAAATATCCCAAGGATATTTAAGAAACTAAAGTTTGGTCAACTTTTGAATTTCAACACTGGAGTTCAGATTCGAAGTAGTGGATAAAAGCCTTTTTCAACTTTCAGTTCAACCACGGATTTGAAGTCAACTTGTAAGTTGATCAACTTTGGAGTTTTCAGCAAGATGAGCAATAGTGAATAAATTCAGCCGAAATAGATTACTGCGATTAAACTGTTTGAAAAGAAATAATCATACTAAATGAAAATTATTTGGCACGAAATTTTAAACAACTAATCACTTGTAAAATGGGTGTCGGCTCTTTTTAAGCCGAAAGTCGACTCAGTGGTAATTTTAAACAACACAAAGTATAGTTTAACGTTAAACCGCTCCTCTTACTTAAAAAGCAGCAAACCGCTTGTTTAACTTCTTAAAGTAGACTTTTGCCACTTCAAAATAAGTTTAACAACAAATAAGCGTAGGTTGGTAAAATTATTTCGTAAGATTTTTTTTTTAATTTTTGAATATTAAGAGCTTTGTTAAATATGAAAAGTATTTATTAATGTATTTAAAAAGTTCGGCGGCATTGAATTTTCCACTTTTCTGCCAAAACATTGGCGCAAACATCAATCACACAGACACATCAACCAACATACACATAGGTACCTACAGTCTACAGAGATGTCTTATTGTCCATTGGCTTGAGTTTTTTTTTACAATCAAGGATAATACGAGTAAAATAAAGAACAATAACATTAAAACAAAAGACAATCATATTCTATTACGCGACACACACATTATTATATTAAGGGTATTCATGCAACAAAAATGAGCGAATACAAAAAAATCATATATGTAGTTTCATCGTCATCAACAATTGGTTGGGGAGAACCTTTATAATTCTACCTTAATAGTTTACAAAAAGTAGCTTTCCTAATCATTGATTTAATGCAGACGTCCTAATTGTTTTTTCTTTCATAAATAACGTTTTAGGTCACTTTTATCGCCAACTAATCGCTATTCGATAGTTACAGAACACGGTCAGAGTATTTTTTTAATTCTCTGAGTGAGATATCATATTATGTTAATCATATTTATGAACGAGCCTAATTCTAAAAGTCACAATGACGTTTGGACAAGTTTAACAAAATAAATTTGGTTAATTTTCCCCATCAAAATCTTTGGATAAATTTAAACGAATTGTGTTAACCATTTCCCATACAAAATTTGACAGTTCATTTACCAAATGATAAATTTAACCAAATCGTAAACTTATCTAGTGTTTTACGACGTTGCATGAATACCCGTAATAAAATTATTTGTTCTGAAGTTCTTTGTTTATTTTCCTTCTCGTCATCGGTCAAATGTTTGCTTCTTCAACCTTAATTTACTTACGTAAGGTTGGGGAATCCACTTGAGTTAGAAAAGAAGAGTTGTTTAAAATTATGAAATGATTAGACAAGGGTTCGCAACTAAACGACTTCGTTATCTAGAGCCGGTTTTATTCCTTAAACGAGCAATGTTTAATATTTTGCGCCTTTATCTTTAATTTGCTTAGTTTAGTAAAGATTAGAAGTGCGTCATATGTACGAGTAATTTGTATGTGAGTGATATGTTATACTTACTACGTTTCAAGCGGGCAATAAACCGATATTTAGCAAGATTTACACAAATTTCCTTGAAATCTCGAAGATTTACAAACAAAATGGACACGACTGGATCGCACGAACTTGCTGTCGTAGCTAACAACTTTAACTTAGCTTAAAATTGACAATGTGCATATGTAGTGGTTCTATAACATTATGATATCATTGAAAAGTTTTAAAAACAATTTAAAAATAAATTATTACTATAAATTAATATATTTTTTTAATACCTAAGACAGGTAGAGCTAAAAAAAAGTATGCTATCTGAATTGTTTTATAAATATGAATTTCTGAAAAAAAAAATTTCAAAAATCGTTAGAGCGGTTTTTTTATTTAAATAATTTTTTATATATAAAAATTCTTGAAAGTGTAAAAAAATTAAATTTGGTATGCCAACTTTTTTTTACCAAAATATTTACTGTAGTAATTATAGAAGTTTGTAATTTTTTTTATCAAAATCGTTAAAGCCGTTTTTGAAATAAATCAATTTTTGTATATTGGTTGTATGGCAGGTACGGTTATTTTTTGAGCTAAAAAAAGATTCAATTTCCCTAAGAACCTTAAGTCCAAAGTTTGAAGAAAATTGCTTCAGCCGTTTAGCCTGCAGGTCGAGGTACAGACAGACAGACGGACAGACAGACGGACAGACAGACAGACAGAATTGCGAGACCCACTTTTTACGCGTTCTCTATCATCATAATGTTAGGGAAAATTACTATCTCGATTTTTTGTTTGCACGAATCCAAAACTTGCCCTATACTACGTATATCGCAAGTAAAAAATGGGATTTCCCAAATAAAACTTCAGACGTCTTGGGGGCGTGTTAACGTTAATATTATGAGCTACAATTTTACAGGAATTTATTTTAATTATTTAGAACAAATTAGGGGATGCGTCATTTAAAATAAGACAATGGCCTTTATAAGGACCACCCCAATGTAGCTATTAAGATGTTGGTTGATAGGCTCGAGAGATTTAACTTTGCAAAAACAAAGAATTACGTCAAATAGAACAAAATATGAATCCAAACTTTATTAATTTATAGCGTTTGCACTTGCTTTAGCTGAATATGTCTCGAACCCCAGTAACTTCCTAAAAAACTCCCTAAAAAAATAAATAAATAAATTGGGTGGCGCAACGTCTCCTGAAGAACCAGGGTCTAGCGACTTACATCTCGCAACCCTTCCTGTGTGCGCCTGTCGACAGAGTGGAAGGGACCTACAATTTTATGCCGAATCCGAATGGCTAGAGCAGAAGCACTTATTCATGACAAGTGATACTCTAGGAGGATTTGTGAATTCCTCACAGGAGGCAGTAGCCCTGAAAAAAACTTTTTTAGTTTTTAGGTGGACGAGGCTGGGAATGGGAAGTGAACCCTTACTGATGCTATTAATTAATCACTTTTATCTAAAAGAATTTTGAATTCACCTTCAAGCTTCAAACTGTTCAGTTTTCTGTACCAAGCTATCTTCTAAATTCAGCTTCCATGAGTTGAAACGAATTTGAGAGTTTATTTTTTGAACACAATGCTGTTTTTGAGAAATAGGCATAACGCTGAAACTTTAAGTGAAATTTAACAGAGGCTTTTTAAAGATCAAAACCAATATGATCTGTAATTCAAAGGAAACCAGATACAGTACAACACGTTTATAAGAAACTCTGATAATCCAAGAAATTTCTTCGTTGTATCCAAGTTTTTCTTATATACAAACAACGTATATAAGAAAGACTATTTCTTATATTTGAAACACCGACATAAGAAAATAAATTTATTTTACAGACATAAAACAGACACTAAAGAGACACAAGACCAAGCAATAAAACATATTTACTGAGTATTCTAGCACTTTGTAAGCGCTTCTGCATTTCTATATGAAAATTAAAAGCTTAATTACCCTTGAAACCATAATTATGGGTACAAACTAGTTTTGGAAAAGTAAAATATAAAATTATGAAGTAAATTTCGTATA
This sequence comes from Melangyna quadrimaculata, assembly GCA_949320155.1. Taxonomy (NCBI): domain Eukaryota; kingdom Metazoa; phylum Arthropoda; class Insecta; order Diptera; family Syrphidae; genus Melangyna; species Melangyna quadrimaculata. The sequence goes on from OX439483.1 coordinate 364,055,633, forward strand.
CGCATACATTTTTGTTCTTGAAATTAATATATGTGCAAAGAAACGACTTCTTATAGCCGTGTTTTTCTTATATGCGAGTTTCTTTTATGCGATCAATTTCAAAGGGAATTTAAAGAAACAGTCACGGTGTTTTGGACTGCATTTCTTATAAGTGAGTTTTTATGAGTGTTTCTTATATCCGTAAAATACTGTATACGTATTTGCTCAAAGAAAAAAAAGGGCGCGTGTAACTCAGTACTCGTGGCAGAAGTGAAACTTCTTTGGCGATGAAAAAATCTCAATATGTATACGGATAACAAGCTTATATACGTAAGGCGGAGCTAAGTGTTCTATATCAAGATGATCGATGGGTTGGGGTTGAAAGCTTGAAAATTAAATAATAATGGTAAAAATTTAAAGTAAACAAATGTGAAAATTTAAAAGATATAAATCAGTTTATTTGAGTAGGTTTTCCGACTATTTCCAAAAATTCTTTACCCAAAATCTCTGCAAAATCATAAATTTGTATATGACAACTTTAATTTGGTTTTATGTATTTTGCAACCATATATAATTCAAATTTTTAGCGGTATCTCCTGATTTAATTCAATTTTTTGAAATTAGCCTATTTTGAGATCAAATTTTTAAAATAATTTATATCTCGATACCAGTAGGAGATTGACAAAAATCTTAAACAAGTAAGATTCTTAGAATTTCATTATCTATCCACCAAAAAAAAATCAAAACTCTAGCATTCTGATTAACGAAATTATAAAAAAGACATAAAAGGACATTTTCCCTTTTATCTGCTACAATAATACATAAAGATTATCAAAAAATCCAAACTTATTGCAATATAAAAGATATTAGCGTATCAATAAAAAAATTTACTTTTACTCTACCTCCCACCACTTAGCTAATCAATGATCTGAGCGTTGCACATGTGGCATTACATTTTTTCGTTTCACAAAAATTCAACCTCGAAATTTCACTCTCAACGCGCCTAAAGAAGCTTCACTTCAATAAATGTTTGAGAACGCGCTGCCCTAAGCCTAGGGCCTTAGCTTGCTCTAGTCCTAACCATACATTCCTGGCATTGTTCGGTAAGAAGGTAGGGTAGGTGCACCAGTACCCGGCCACTCACTAGTATCCGGCCACTTTTTAGTTAATGCCCAATAATAAGAATTCCAAATTTTTTGCATATGAAAATAAAATATTTAAATTATTTCAGGCTTATTTAAACTTTTGGTAAAATTTGGCTAATCAGGGCCTCATAAATTTGTCAGGAAAAAACTTAGAACTTGTGAAGGTTTACCGCACTGTGAAAAGTGAGATTTACAGTCTTGGATTGCAATTCGAAAGAGTGAAGTTTAAACATTATTTTAAACGGTATTGAGAGTGAATCGAGTTTTTGTTAACCGTTTTTCTTAAAAGCAATACTATAAATAATAATAAAACCAACAAAAAATTAAAAAAATTATGTTTAATATTAAAATTAAATGGCGGCCGTTTACTGGATCAAAGTTGAAACCCGTGTACTAGTAACCGGCCAAGTATATTTTGAAGTGACAGACAAATTGTTCTCTCATTTGTTCTTAAACTAAATCAGGATCTTTCTTTTGATGCAAGAGTGAGTAGAATATATTAAATATGCTTAGGTTTACTATCCGGCTACTATTTTTCATAATAATTATGAGCACAAAACAATAATGAAATCTCTGGCCGGTTTTTGGCACACGCTGTTTATGTATCCGGCCATAGGAGCTACAACGTTAAATTTTAATATGTTTGTAAGCCAATTTTGATCCTATCGATACATTACGTATGCAAGAAGGGAGTAACACAACAATGCTCCCAGTTTTAACAGCAGGTCCTATTAATGTCTGATTTTTGGAATACATCATAAAGGATTGTTAATGATTACGTATATATTAAAACGGATTCTTAAATTAATATTTGGAATCTAATATTTACAAAATAAACCAACTGGCCGGATACTAACTCAAAAGTGGCCGGCTACTGAATTTCAATGGCCGGATACTGGCGAAAAGCACTTTTATGACAAAATTTATTTTAGTTTTAATTGCAAAACAACAATTACCTTCATATATTTTTTATTTAATAAACAAATTATCAATTATATAAAAAGAAATGTTTAAAAATTATATATTGTCAGACAGATATTTTATCACCAAACTTTGAAGGTTTTAAATTCCTTTCCCTATTTGTATTTTGTTATTCCAACCCTTTAAATCAACAAACGCCCTAAGTGCCACCCTAGCATTCCACCCTTCGCTTCGGTTTCGAAGCTGTGAACTCACCGTTATACAAAAAAATAAACTCCATAGGATTTCTTGAGTGTTTTCTCGCATTTTGTGCCTGCTTTTGCTTGAACCAACATTAACAAGATTCTTACACAGTGTTCAAACAGACAATAAAAGTGCCTATGTTTATTATTTGCTGATGAATTATTATCATCTGGCAAGGATGTTTCAGGAACAATTTTCGAGGATAAGTCATAAAATTTAACCGTACATTTCAAATATTTTATTTTCGTTAATTCTTTGTTTTATTGATCGATATTATATTTTGTGGTTTCTTTCATAATATGCGGAATAACACATGACGTCCGACGACCCGATATGTCATGGTTATTTACCCAAGAATTAATCTTTGCGGGCCAAAGTCCACCCACTCAAAGAAGGATTTAAAAACAAATAAAGGATTTAAACGATGGAGTTCATCGGCCGTTAGTCGTTTATAGTGTCGGCAAATTGTTGTAATAAAAATTTATTTCAAAATAATAAAAAAAAGATTCTAATTTATTGGTATTTAGTTATAAACGGGTACGGGACTATGTGAGATGGAGATACCATGTCGTTGAGTTTTGTTTTCCTTCCGAAGATGGAGAAAGGATTCAATTGTATTCTCGATTATGACGCGTGGTTAGGGCTCAAATATTCACCCAAGGGCGAACAACATTATAGAAGTAGCCCGAAGGAATGTGTATGTATAAAACATTATGCCAATGCAATGTCGATGGTATAATGAGACTCCTGGGCATCGTTTCGTGTGTGCCACTGTGTTTTGTTAAACTATAGGTAGGAGCATAATCGTAAAATGGAAATTGTTGTGAAACAAAGGAAATCTTTTTTTTACTTTGCTTTTGTTTTGGATGATCAAAGGATTAAGGACGATTTATTTGTTTATTTTATCATCCATATACATATACATAACTGTGGCATCTAAATGTCTGATGGTCAACTAAATAAAATGTCCATATAATAAATATTCAGGCTTTGGGGGGACTCAAACAAAATGCCATTCAATAAAGTGAGATGAGATGTTATTTTATATTTAATTACTTTATTTTGTTTTATTTTTTGAATCAGTTGGAGGCTACATTTAAACGGTCACAGTGGATACAAGACACAATAAAATTTTCAAAGACAGTTTTTTAGACAACAGTATCTTGAGCGGTTAAGTAAGGTTGCAGTAAGCTACCAGCAAAGAAGCTCACACTTTAACGCCAAATGATACTTATCACATGAATCTAGAGATTTTCTCCATACTCGTTAAAACCAATTACGGTTTCTTACGATGCACGCAAGACTACTAATGTCTGTGTTTAAAGAAGCCTGCAAGGACGAGCAAGGGAACATCGTGGTGGATTCGCAGTCGATCGTGAGAATATGGAAAGATCACTTCTGTCATTGTATATAAACTCTAAAGCATTGAATAAATATATATAGAAGGTGACACTCCACCAAGGTATATATATTACAGGTCATATCATTTGCGTTTTCATTTTTGTTCATTTCTGCGCATTTGTCATAATGGAAGAAAAATGGCTGATTTCAGTTCGGTTTTGTGTTCTGTCATTCTGTCTCGTGTGTGTTCATTAATTTAAATTTCTTTTCAATTCTGCAAAAGTTTGGTTTTACTCATTTGTCCATAAAAATAACAAAAAAAATGTATATAAAAAAGTGTATCCGGGCCAATTAATCAGTGTTAAGCACCTATGTAAGTTAAAATAAAAATGTAATTAAAAAAAATAGAAAAACTAAATAAAGTGTATTGCTAACAACAATTGCGATGGATACAATATCCATAATTAATCGTTAATAGGCTCGATTTAAGGCTTGAACTTTGAACTTTAAATTAAGTGAAAAATCATAAAAAACCGTTGGACAGTTTTCGCGCAATCGTTTTAAAAAACAACACAAAACTTAACTTTTTTACAATTTTCACGAATTTGTTATTTTTTTGTTTACCTTTCAGTTGTCACTATTGTCATTTTTCATTTTGACACAAAAACCTACTCTGAAAGCAGCCATCTTGAAATTTGACAAGCTGCGCGTGATAATACCTTAGATATGTGTACTGTGACACTCCACAACTCAAAGCGCCATACCTTTCTCGTAGTAAATAGGAAAAAACAAATAGTTCTCAAAAGGACATTTAATTATTTAATTGTTCCTTTTTGTAAGGTAACCATAGCGATATTACTTCAATATTTAGACTTGTTTTGAAATTTGTTTACAATCAGCTTGAGAAAGGAAATTTTAGTTTTATTTAGGAGCTTAGCGGAAAAGGTTGTACTTCCTGTTTCTTTTCGTTGTCATGACGATTTTATTCAATATTAATTTGGTTTTTAATTTATTAGTATAGGAATGAGAAAAAAAAGATATACATACGTATTTGCTTTCAGATTCAGATTATTTCACGTACATTTGTGTATACATATATGTAGTGGTACCTATTTTTGCTTGTAGTATTAATTTATTTCGTATAGGTTGTAAGGTTTTTATCGGCTATTTTTCATTAGGAACAAAGTTTGTTTTTGATATCGTTAAGGCAGTTAGGGCTTAGGCACTAGCGAGTTCATTTTTGAGAGATGAAGGCCTTTGGTATGGCCCAATAAAAAACCTAAGTTTTCGACCTCGAGCGGCAACCGCTTCATGGTCAAAAATCATAAAAACCGCGATTTTTTCGCGCTTTTTTCAGTTAGTGGTGATTTTAGTCCTAAATAACTAATTTTAAATAAAAGCATTGTTCTACGATTTCAAATTAACTTTATTTGCTTCAACTAGAAACTATAGTCAACTCTGTAGACCCAATGGTTTCCAAAATACAACAATTCAAAATCTAGCTATACAAAATTAAGGTAACAAGTAAAGTAATCAAACAGTACAATGAAAAATAAAGAATGGTTGACAATAATGCATCAAATCTCTGAAGCGATTAGGTTGGGCTAGGTTGGAATAGAAAAATTATACCAGGAGGGGGGTCTATATACCCCCGTTTAGATGGGAGGGTCAATTATCTAAAAAAATTCACAATAAGTGGTAACAACACTATTGAAAAACAAAAGTTACACCTAAAATATGACGCATACGTGAACGTCAATGAACAATTTGCGTTTTTTTTTATTTATTTTATTTTTAAATCAATACGCAATTAACATTTTCTGGTTTTATCATTCGCATTTAAAAAATAAATATATTAAGGGCTCTCCCAAACCAACGCGGAACATTTGCTATGCAGGGCTAATCATTCACAATGATACAAAAAATGACAACAAAATATAATGCTAAACAACAACAAAAACTGCCGTTGGCGAATGTTCCGCGCCGCTTTCGCTTTGGTTTGGGAGAGCTTTTACTCTTTATTTCGCCCGAAATTTAAAGGCATGTAATTTATAATGTAATTGCTAAAAAATTGAATGCCAAATAAAAAAGAACAAACTGCAGAGTAAAAAAATGCATAACAACAAAATGCCAAATAAAAATTGCAAAACAACAGAATGCCAAAAAAATAATTGCCAAACTTCAAAAAGCCAATTAAATAAAAAAGATAATAAAAATTGCACAATAAAAAATTCGAAATTAAGATTTGTCATATAATTAAACCGACGAAACGTAGTTTTCAAAATGTTAAATGCGAAATAAAATAAATGCGTATCGAAAAACGGCCCAATGACCTTCCACGAATCTTTAATTTGCTAAACAATTCTTGTGATACATACATATCATACCCCTTATTTTAATATTTTCTCTAGGCAACTTTTTCAGAATATGTTCTTCACAGGACCTACGTGTTTTGGTAATAATTCCAGAGGACTTTCACCTCCTCTAAAAAAAACCCTTCGGTCATACTTACCTTTTTTATTTTAGTTTTTATGAAAAATTAAACATTTAATCCAGAAAATTTATTCATCAACAAACAACAGACCAATCAGTTTAAACGGTTAACGGTAGTTAAGGTACACAATTTTGCAAATGCGAATAACCTGTTATAAGGCTGGTTCCTACCAATAATTTCTTCTAATAGCTTGTGTTTGAGACTCAAAAGCTTATTGACAAACGTTTATCATTATTTATTAACTAAAATATTAAAGGATGATGGGCAAATTCGTATGAAATCTGGTCGTAAGACCAACACTAATGAAATTGGTATCAAATGAAAGGTGATGTTAAGCTTCTAACATAAGTGCAATATTTTCAAAATCGTACATGGGAAATTCGAGATATTTGAGCTTGAAGTTGGCGATTGCAAACACCATATTTCAGATTTTTTTCGAAATTAATGTTCATAACTTTTCATATAAAAGACGTTGGAAAATGGTTTTAGGTCAAAAAAGGCAGTTGTCTCATCTTTCAGAAATTAATAAAGTTAGTAAGCTACGTTTTATACAGTTTGAGATAATAAGTTTTAAAGTCTTGAATAAAAACTTTTTTATTACTGGGTTTACACACCAATATCTTTAAAAATTCAGTGGTGACGTATACTTTTTTATCACCACCAAAAAGCTATTTTTGAAACCTTTAATTAAATATATAATAAGGTGTCCTTTGCTCAATAAATACCTGCTTATAAACAAAAATTATTCAAAAGACACCTTATAGACCGGGAAAAGTAGATTCTAAGTGAATAACAAAAAAAAATATACAATCAAAGGACTAGTATCGACGTAAAATTTCACTCTACATTTTAATCTACCTAATTAATTTAAATTAATTAAATACACATACACTCTGGTTCGGCCGATGAAGTCATTATTTATTTTAAAATCTAAAAAAACATCAACCGGACCGGAGTGTATTGTTTAAGTTTTTATGTTTGATGAGAATAAATAAAATCACTGTGACCAAATAAGGTATGCACCAAGTGCCTCCGCCACCAAGCTCCGCTGCCGAGCGGGCGCCGCAAGTGGCTTAGCCACTTTACTAATATAACTTGTTGTTTGCCCGATGCGTTATTATGTGTTTCGATATCGTTAGTTAATTGGGACCTTTAGTGCAATTATATCTTATATGGTAGCAGAAATATTATACACTCCGGTTCGGTAGATGATTGTTTTTAGCTTTTTTTAAAAACAAATAATTACTTAATCGACCGAACCAGAATGTATTTATATTTAATTAATTTAAATTAATTAGTTAGATTAAAATGTAGAATACGTCGATACCAGTCCTTAAACTGTATAATTCCTTTGTTTTTAACATTAAATCTACTTTTCTCGGTCTATTAGCATAATAAGGTGTCTTTTGAAGCAATTTTTAATTATAAGCAGGTATTTATTGAGGAAAGGACACTTTCTGATATATTAAATTAAAGGTTGCAGAAATAGCTTATCGAAGGTGCTAAAAAAAGTATACGTCACCCATGAATTTATTAAGATATTGGTGTGTAAAGCCAGTGCTAAAAAAGTTTTTATTCAAGACTTTAAAACTTAATATCTCAAAGTGTATAAAACGTATCATAAAAACTTTGCTATTATTTTACAGATGAGAAAACTACGGTTTATTGAATACCAATGTCGTTTTCCTACGTTCTTTATATAAAAAGTTATGGACAATTATATAAAAAAAAAAACTGAAATATGTTGTTTGCAATACTCATATTCAAGTGGCTAATCTCTGCTCTTCGGTGGTTTTGGTTCTTTTTTTTTTCTAATAAAGGATTGTTTTTGTTTATTTTTGTTACAATTGTGTTTAAATTAAGATTATTCTTAAAAACTAAAAAAACATCAGGTGGGGCATTATTTCGTCGAAAAAGGCATTATTTTTTTCAAATGGGGCATGATTTTGCCTAAACGAGTTGGCAACGATGGGTGAGTTTCACTCATCTAATCTCTTATCTAAGAGAGTCTGCAAAATCATGTGCAGGCTCGATCGAAAAGACTTTCATTTTCATTCTTTCACTCAGGGACGTATACAGCCTTACTTCTTGGGGTGGGTCACGTCAAAAAAAAAAAAAATAACACAAACTTATATTTTTTTATAAAAAATCAAGTGCCTTATATTTTTTATTTTATATTTTACTGTGGGTAAAAGGAAAGGGAAAAAGTCTTATTAACTATCCTATAATACATTAATATAAAAAATAAATTGGGAGGCGCAACGGTTCGTGAGGAACCAGGGCCTAGTGACTAACAACTCGCAAACATTCCTGTGTGCACGTGTCGACAGGAATGGAAGGGACCTACAATTTTGTGCCGAATCCGAACGGCTAGACGAGAAGCACTTATTCATGACAAGCAAGAGGCAGTAGCCCTGAAAAAAACTTTTTTAGTTTTAAGGTGGGCGAGGCTTGGAAGTGAACCCAGACCTCCAGCGTGACAGTCAAACGCACTAACCATAACGCTATTGGTTTAAATAAGCTCATTTTGAAACGAGAACGGAAATGAGGTTATTTCGGATCTCATTTGGAAATTTGCATCGAAATTACCGCATTTGGCCTAGTGAAAACGTAGTATAAAGCGCTATTTGTTTCTATTCCTTAATGTTATATTTTTTGTTTTGGAGCACCTCAACAACAGCATACAGCAGTCTCCAGTTGCCTGAACAACAAATTTCAGTTTACACTGAACCAAAAAATTCATTCACACAAGAATTAAACTGTTAGCCATAAGAGAAAAAAGGCCCCAAGCGTTTTACCTATTTCCAGCTATCGGTTTAAGGTTTCACTATTAGAGAAAAGTTCCTGCTTATAAAAAGTTAATCTACGAACAGCAAAAAGAAAAGTTCTCGCGACAAACAATATATTTATTATCTACAAAAACACAAATTATTAACCACAAGCGAATAGTGTTTTTCACAAATAACAATCTTTTTCTTTAACTTGTAATTTATTATTTTTTTTTTAATTTTGTTATTTTTGTCCACCTCATGGGTTTTGCAGCCGCTTCTATTTATTCTGAAATTTATACATTTGTATTTATTTGAAAAAAACTTATATTTCACTTACTTGATTTTTCTGGGATTTGAACCTGGCACCTTCCGGGCAGCAATGCAACATGCTACCACCAGGCCATCGCACGATATGTAGGAACAATGTCGAAACTTAATCACTTTGAAAGTGATACTGTACATTTCAGACTGGGTCATATACAAGTCTGTTTGACCCCACATCGAATATCGTTTGTAACAAACAGTTTACGAATTTACAAGGCTAATTAATTTTTGGTAACTCGTAAGCAAAACTTTTTCGTTTTGTTGAACACAGTAAACTTTTGTGACAAACAATTTTCGAATTACCAACTAAGAGCTACAAACGTTTTTGTATATAACTTTTGCAATTCATGAACAAAACGTTTACTCTGTTGACTAGAGTGAAACTCCATGCATACAAACAATTTGTTCACGAAACATGTTTGAAGAGTCAAAAGTTCTTGAGTGTACTAGTATATCGTTATTCGTCATAAATTAATATTAAAAGTCAACTATTTCTATTAGAAGTAAACAGTATGAAAAACATAACTCTTGTCACAAGGATATTTTTCGGAGAGTGTAGGAATCAAAATATTGAGGACAAAAATATTGAAGTCGCTTGGTCATTTGTTTTGAATTTTGTTCAGACTTCAGAATTTATTTTATTTCGGCTAGTTCTAATTCGAATTGAAGTTGCAGGAAATATTAGTAAAAAATCATTAGGTACTATGTTTTCTGTTTCTGAAATTTAAGTTTATAGTTAAATATAAATATTCACTACTGCAAATGAAAACAATAGTTCTGATTTTCAAAAATGACCACTTGGGTTAATTGCTCTTTTTATAAATAGTGGAAAAACTAAAATACATAACATATTCGTATTTTAATTGAATACAAAGATTCGTTTTTGTTGCTTTTCAATAAATGTGTGAAAAAAGTTCAGGAGTGATTTGTATATGCTTCTGATTTAAAAAAAAAAATGTATGTCTCTAAAGCTTGCCATACACGATGTGCGTGAAGTTAGCACCGCCATTTCCATACACCAGTCCAAAATCCACGAACACGAACCTCAGAACTAATGTTCGACTCTATCGTGTGTGGGGATTGGGGAATCAGCAAGCCAAGCAGTTCTGTTTGTTCTGTTCACCGGCACCGTTAGTAAATAATAAAATCCCACTTTCTCACGATATCTCATTAAATTGTAGAATACAATTTTCACCAAAAACATCTAACTGGCTCATTCTCTTTTTTGAGAAGTTTTGTCATGTTCAATACAAAACACATAATTTAGTTTTTTAGAATTTTCTTGGTTTCTGATTGGGCAACTGTCATAAGAAGTTCAGTTTAGTCGACTTGTGTTTTTTTCATTGAACGGACCGCTGACGTTTTTTGTTTGGACAAGATCCAAACTGCCAAAATTGGTTCGGATGGGCCGTGTATGGCACCTAAATTTGGACCGTGGCCAAATGAACCGCAGCCAAATAGCTCCGAGCTGTTCGGCTCGGTCGTGTATAGCCAGCTTAAGACTCATGGCAAGATGGCAAAGCGAAGGGCAAAATAAATATGTAGGTACATCAAATAAACCTAACCTTTTTATCTTTCTTACCAGAAAGCCTTTCTGATAAAAATAATTGACAAAGTTGTTAAATTCTGTGAACATTGTCGCGTTTTCTCCAAGGATTCCGTTCGACTGGTCAAACGGTCACCGCAAGGAGTTCCAAAAATCACCTTTACCATAGCTATAAACTTTTGCATTATGGGATTCATAGGTTACTTTGTAAAAATAATCCACATACCACATCCCAATCAACAAGATTATTGTTCGATCATAAATGTTGAATAAGTGCAAACAAAATCCTTTCATAACAGGTTTTCAACATAGTTTTATATAATTCATGACTATTTTTCGTTAACATTAACATTTTTTGGTTAGAATAACTATAAATCGAAAGTTGTCACATATGTGGAAATTATCTTGAGTTCTCGGGGGGGCATGACTTCGTGACCCTCCCCCCCTGTATACGCCGTTGCTTTCACTTGGACCTTGACCTAAGCAGCAACCACACCTTTGGCCACAAGGTGTATCATTTCTAATATATCATCATTTATAATACTTGTACATATTTAAATAATTAATTATTATAAATCGACTTGGCTTAATTTCTTTTCGTTTTTGGTTGTTTGGGGAATAAAATAATTCGTGTGGTTCGATCCAATTCAGGTTGTATTTAATGGTTAATTTAATAATTATTTTTTATAAATCATAGGTATTCTAACTTAGTATTAAGTATTTAATTAATCATAGAAATTATGAATAAGGTAGATATATTTTTACTGTTTTATATGCATTTTTTAAAATGCATTTTTGGCTTAATTCCTCACTGGTAAGAAAATGACCACCGAAATGTATAGCCTGTTATACCTCCTGCATTTTAAGACCTTACATTTAAAGATCAGGTCATAAGAAATCAAGTTACATTCACCTAAGCAATACAGCTTTCGTTTCATGTACATAAATCAATAACAAGGACTACCCCCTGATCTGAGTTTAACTACAAATTGAATTCTACACAATTCAATAAAAAATCAGATTTTCAAACAAAATTCGTTTACATTCATATACACATCCTTATATGTATAAAATAAATTTGAGTTTAAAAAACTAAAACCAAGAATCGTTTCCATAGAAAATTTTAAAAACAAATAAAATGAGAAATGAGAATATTAGGGACATTTATTTAAGCGACACTAGCGCCAAGCTAGCAGCCAGTGGTCATTCTCCCGAGTGTCACTTTCTATATATATTAATTCATTGCTCTAAAGTAATATCCTGGAGTCGTTTTTATTTACGCTTAATTTCGACGGTTGGCGGCGCATGTGTACAGGGAAATTTGCAACATATTCTCTGATTTTGAGACCGTAGACATTAATGTTAACGAACAAGTCAAGTTATATTGTATCATCCCTTATAATAATAAAAGGGGTAAGGGCGTTGAATGGAAAATGTTTTTTTTCCATTTATCTCACATTCTATGAACATTCTTACGCTCTTCTGCTCTCAGAACTGAAAAAATTCATCAACTTTCAACTATTTTGTTCCCTGAACAAAAAGTTTCGAAAGAATTTGGTGGATTTCGACACTGTTCGCGACTCAGTATTCAGTTAAAAATGAATATGCAATTTTTGAATTCGATGTTTTTTTTTTATTAAAAGTTTATTTATTTTATCTAGGCATAGGTCAGTTGTAAGTGATTTTATTTTAGGACTAGAAAATGTGACATTTTATTCGTGTTGACGTTAAATAATTATTATAGGAAGCAAATATATGATTTTTCTTCAATATTTGTTAGCAACTGCAACCGCCTGGGCTCTTTTCCAAAATGCTCAATTATTTCGTTGTAAAAGTTTGTTTGTTCTTTGACAATATTTCGATGAACGTATATCATGCACAACAAATCAAGTCGTTTGTCGGTCATTGTGGATCAAGTTTTTACTTTGCGTAAGGTGCTGAACGATCTCTCAGAAGTGCAAGTAGTTGCTGGAATTGAGAGCCCTATACAAAGAGCTGAAAAAAACGATTGATAAAACTCCTTTACACTGTTCAATAAATCAGAAATGTTTGAACAATCATTTCCATTATTCTGCGTTTTGTTAAAACTGTTCCACATCTTGGACTCCGCCACATCTTGGACTATCCAGAAAGCAGCCATATTTCTCCATTATTTTCTGTATAATTATATCGAATTCTTGAGAATCCATAATTGCATATTTTTTTGGTGATAGCTGAAATGGTGAAAATGCTTCTTCTCAAAAGCGTTCTGTAAACGACATTATCAGGGAGTAAATGTAAGAATATAAATAGCTTTTCTAAAATAACTTTTTTGGGAAGGGGGGGGGGAAGGAGCGAGAACATTTGATCGATGGACTTGTTTTTGAATTATTCTATTCTACCAGCTTAAAACTATGCCTGATTCACTCAAGCATTTTTCCATTACCTCCCATAGAGATTTAAAGCAATTGTCAGCATCCACTCGATTTTGTTGAAACAATTTATTCCATTGACCTGATCTTTTACTGTTGATAGATTTTGGTCAACGCCCTGTAAAATATTAGCAACAGGTTCAAGCATCGATGAGAAATGTGTCCAGAGTTGTTCATTCACATTAAGGTAAGATCGCACTCATTTGAACTTTTTCCGAACTAATTTTAGGAACTTAAATTTCGAAACCAAAAATTAATATACCTACTTATTTCTGGGTTAATTTTTGATTTTGTATCGAATTTCTATTATTAAATAAGATAGCATGTTTGTTGTTCTTAAAATCTAGGGGGGAATCGCCTAAGGTGATAGTTGATTATCATATGTGTTGATTGTCCTTTTGATGATTGCTCGCTCTATCTTTGCCTATAGATGGGATAAAGACAGCCATCTTCAAATCGACAATCAACACAATTTATTCCACCCCTGATAATGATAAAATCCCAAGGCAAACCATGGACCTGGAGACAAAGCTGCCAAGAAAATAATCACATTTCCTAACAAAATAAAGAGTAAAATGAAAGCGGCTATACACGGCTTGGCTCAGAATCAGGGGGGGGATCAAACCATGGACTCTGACAAAAAAAATGTTCTAGTTAATAATAAAAATAAAACTATTATGATTGTTCGGCCAGAGCCAGGCCCCCGCGGGCGCCTATGGTTAAGCACTGACTGAGGGCAAAACGAAGATGCTCAACACTAACGACTCGTGAAAAACGTCACCATAGACAGATATCATATATATGTAATTGTATATAACTTTGAACTTTGAAGTAGTTGAGAACTTTGTCTACCTGGGCTCCGCTATCAATTCAATTCAGACAGCAATTCCAGCGCTGAGATCAAACGAAGGATAACTATTGCCAATCGCTGTTTATTTGGACTAAGAAGGCGATTGAGAAGTAAAGCCATCTCTCGAATAACTAAAGTGTCCCTGTTTTGGCGTCAAACTTTCAAAAAATTAAATAAAAACACGACACAACTTAACTTTTTCAATCACACTTTTTTATTTTGCTTATTGCTGCCGGCTTGATGACAATTTGATATGAAGTTAAAGTGACATATTATAGTGTAGAAAAGATAAAATTGTATTCCTTTAGTATAAGACAATCATCATTCCGGTCCTGCTGTATGGTGCAGAGGCATGCAGCGTGTAAGTGGTGGATGAGTACGCTTAAGGAATATTTGAGAGAAAAATTAGGGTGATCTTTAGTCCCGTATGCATGGAAGGGGAATGGAGGAGAAGATACAACAACGAACTGTTAGGGGCTGTACAGCGACATCGATTGGACGATTGTAGATTGGACGGACACTAATGCTCCGGCCGCAAGTCTTTGAATCTATACCGCGTGGCGCAGTGCAGTAAAGAAAGGCCGCGGCGATGCAGGCAAGTGGAAGAAGACTTCAACCAACTTGGCTTGTGAAACTAGAGACATCTAACTAGGGCCAGAGCTGGCTAGAGAAAGTTTGTTGGTTGAGGCCCTTGTCCACACCGGACTGTAGCGCCATCAAGTAGTAAAGTTTGCGTTGATAATTCTGCTAGTAAGTATTTGATTAATCAGCTCACCAGCTGAACCATTTACCTTCAGATATAACAGTGCAGATGCTATTGAAGATGTGTTGACATTGTTAAAAGCACCTTTAGGTATATCTAAGGAAGTAACCAATCTATATTCCGTTTAACTGGCCGGTAAATGACTAGAATGAATTAAACAATCAAAGCATTTCAAACTTTTACCAATGTTGCTAGAATTTCTCAATTTCGGGGTCTTACATGAACATACATATACATACACCCTTATTCATAAACAAAAAATAGTTTTTTTAGCTCTCTTGTTTAGGAAAACTATATCATAAAATAAGAATGTTCTGGAATCGAATGGAGCAGTAAGCAATTGCCTTTAGTTTGAGCCCAGAAAATTCTTATTCCATGTTGTAGTTTTCCTAAACATGGGAGCTAAGATAACAATTTTTTCTTTATGAATACGGGTGATAGTAAAGAATTATTTTTAATATGTAGGTATGTAGATGATTTTAGTTTTCAGAATAGTCAGAATATTTTGTGAAGTACATACCTAATAGCATTTTGCCTAAAAACATATTTACCCAAGCAAAGACAAACACTTGAAAGATACTTAAATTTGATCAATTATACCAAAGCCACAATCTTATGGATATCTTCAATGACACTTCTTCAAACATGATTTAAATGCATTTAATATTTATAGAAATATTAAGGGCTAGATAAATTTAGAGGAAGTAGGTACTTTTAGATAATTGAATTCCATAAATGACACATCTCTGTGAAACAGCAATAGAATAATTTATTAGAAACTAATCTACCTGTAGGGTTGATTATAAATCACATACTTTCTTGTATATACATGCATTTATACAACGCACACACACACCTGAACAACTGTATTACTTATGAAATCCATTTTCCAGTGGTACGTGCCTAAATTCGTCGTTTCTTTGATTCCAAGAAGAGGGCCACTCTGTGTTCTCTAGCATCATCATCTACCTATAAGTATAGAGTTGTTTGTGTTGTGTCTCTGATGATGTTGGCCCCTTGAGGCTTCAAAATCCTATCCCACCTTTCGTCTGACGCAATTAAGTTAAGCAAACAAAATTGAATCTATCAACGATTTATCATTTCCACAGGAACAGCAGAGAACAAGAAGGTATAGGTATTCTCATCAGACCCAGAGGCAGCAACCCACATAACATCAGCAACAGCACATAAGGAGAATTTTAAGTCCTCTATAACCTTCGTCTTCCGATTTTGTACTACAAAATTCTCAAGGATATTTATCTCACTTAAGTTTATCGTTCCGGCAAAAATCCAAGCAGTCAGAACAGAAGTATACAACTAAAACCAAATATGACCTTAAGTAAACCATCACCACCACAAAAAAAAAACTCAACCTGCTACTTCCTACACCTAAACTTACACAAGAAGGTGAGATGCCAAATACATACCAATACTTCTATTGCTTAACATATACATATGCATGTATTATTTGAATCTTGTACATATAACAAACCCTCAGAAGGTACAGTCAATTATTCTGCCCTCAAAAGATTCTCCAAAGTAAAGATGAGGAATTCATTTTGAGGTACTAACAGACTTTTCTATAGATACTATTTTATAGATGCTTCATCCCGTTACATGGCAACTCCATGATAAATAGCACTTGACACTTCATTATTAGCCTTCTTAGTCGGAATCCAATAATTTTTTTTCCAACAAGTCCAATCTCATTGGAAGGGCTTGGTATAAGGGTCCTTTAAATCTACCTCAATGGATTTGTGTGTATGTGTGTGGTTTAAGAAGAAGAGCTTCTAAAATCCTCTTGGACTTGCTTTTGGACTTTTGCGGATTTCGTTTTTCTCCAACCCGCAACCACAGCAAACTGACATTTCACCTTAATATGGTTATTGCCTGTCACATCAATTAATTGATTGACTCCGATTTAATCATTTCCACCAAAATGTCTATTAGAAGGAGAAGATAACACAATTCGCTCATGGAAAATACTCCTGGGTATAGGTTTAACAATTTGGTTTCTTGAGGCAATTCTGGTGATGTTATCTACCAACAGAAGTACTGAATCCAGATATTCTATGGAGAATCCACCTTAATCGAACTACAATACAACAACCAGAAGGATCTGGTTGAACAATGTCAATGATGGTAAATCTAGGTACCTAAGAGCCAATTTATTCACTATTGCTCAACTTGATGAAAACTCCAAAGTTGAAACATGCTTTTATTCACTACTTCGAATCTGAACTCCAGAGTTGAAATTCAAAAGTTGACCAACCTGCAGTTTCTTAAATATCCTTGGGATATTTGTGACACATGACGCACAAGACGTCATTTTCAACTTTTGTTTTGCATTAGAATTAATTTTGCATTTTGAATAATTTTTCATTCCATGTGAAGCGCGGAATCAAAAAAATAGCAAGCTTAATTGAAAGCTATACAAAACGGAAAAGCCAAACAAAGATCAACAACTCCATGAAACGTAAAAACTGTTGTTGTGAAATGGAATCATGAATGGATCGATGTTCATGAGTATGTTTTTACACTTGTCCGGCGAAATCGTCGCCCACTAAACTTAAACATCACATGACCAGCAAATCATTCCATATACAACATGGAACACAAACACAATACAGAAGTGGATTGAAATTGTACACTTGTTCTATTTTTTGGTGGGGAAAAGGCACCATTTTTATAAATAAATTTCAATTATTAAAATATATAAAAAACAAATATGAAACCAAAAAAAAATCATTCGGTCCTCCATCTTAGTACTAACTCACCCGGCGCGGCGATGCTTGATATCGGTCGATAACTGAATAGCATGAATGAATGGACAGAAATGAAGAAAAATCCCAAGTTTGGTCGCAAACTTCTACTATTTCGGGGAGTTGAGAAAATCCAAAGTTGATCAACTCTAGATTTTAAAATAAATAGTTGAAAACGTCAACTTTGAGTGAATAAAAACTATTTCTTAAATTGACTGTTAAAATCCCAGAGTTATGTTCAACTTTGACTGAATAAATTAGGCCTAAATATATTTGTCAGTAAACCACATCCTTTTGCTTATGCCATATGCCAAACAAAATGTGGATTTCTGTTAAATGCATTAGATAGAGGTAAACTTTGATTTATGTTGTTATTTACAATTTTTGGTATATAAACGCAAAACAATCACTGTTGATATGCCCAGCCTAAACTTCCTCAATTCCTCAGCTTAAGTTGCTTGTTTTCTTTGAATTGAACATTATGCGTAATATGAATATCATATGTCAGCAGCTATTGAATATCAGATTCAGGATATTCTTAGTCTAAGGGGGTTTGTTCACAGCTAATCATCTTTAATCCATGATTATTGGAACTGGAAAATCGTCGAATGTGTTGATCAATTTTTTTTTTTTTTTCAAAAAATTTTAAGTAGGAGTTGCTAATCATGGATATCGCTAATCAGCCAATTTTGGTTGATAAGCGTAAGTTAATGGGAGCCTATGAAAGTCACATACTAAATTTAACCCACTTTGAACAAACTGGCTCTAAGACACTCATTAGACAATTAAGTAAGCGCATTTCGGTTAAGACAGTCGGCTGCAAATGCAGACAGTTTTAATAAGTTGGTTTTTAAGTTAACAACTTGAATGTAGGTAGACATGGATGGTGTGCATTAATAGAAATAACAATTTTTTTTTTTATCGTATACAAAAGAATGTGTAAAAAAACATACAAAATATATTTTTCTATAATTTTATTTGTTCGATAGAAAAAATAGTTTTACAATTTTTAAATAGCATATTTTTTTGGCTAGCTTATAAGTAGCGGGAAAAAAGTAATGACAAAATGAACTAAGTCTTTTACGAGATAGCTGTAGAAAATATTAAAAAAAAAAGGCAATTTGCTCAAAAAATCTGAAAACCTTATTGCCGTTAGCATGTTGGGTAAAAACCTGGTATGCACAGTATGGCAAAAAAAAAAACATTTTCAGGCTAATTTGCGTGTAAAGTTAGCATGACACTTTTTTATTTTTAGCCAAAAAAAAAACATCTGAGTATGCCATGAATTGCCGAATAATTGCCGTAACTAAGCCGTGAAGAAATAAAATTGTCGCGCCCAGGGTTTGCCCATTAAGGGTAAAAAACAATTTTCATGCTAATTTTCGTGTAAAGTTAGCATGACACTTTTTTACCCTTACACGCAAAATAGCCTGAAAATGGTTTTTTGCCCTTTATGGGCAAACGAAGGGCGCGGCAATTATTCGGCAATTCTTGGCATACTCAGAAGTTATTTTTGCTAAAAATAAAAAAGTGTCATGCTAACTTTACACCCAAATTATCCTGAATATGGGTTTTTGCCCTTTATGGGCAAACGAAGGGCGTGGCAATTTTTTTTTCTTCACAGCTTATTTACGGCAATTATTTGGCAATTCTTGGCATACTCAGAAGTTATTTTTGACTAAATATAAAAAAGTTTCATGCTAACCTTACACCCAAATTAGCCTGAAAATGGTTTTTTGCCCTTTATGGGCAAACCATGGGCGCCGGATATTTTTTTCTTTTACAGTAAATTTACGAAGATTATTTGGCAACTACTGGTATACTCAAAATGTATTTTGCACCAAAAATAGACCGAAACCCGTGTTTTGCCCTTTATAGGCAAACAAAGGGCGCGGCAATTTTTGTCTTTTCTTGTCTTATTTACGGCAATTACTGGCGTACATACAT
Source organism: Melangyna quadrimaculata (assembly GCA_949320155.1). Taxonomy (NCBI): domain Eukaryota; kingdom Metazoa; phylum Arthropoda; class Insecta; order Diptera; family Syrphidae; genus Melangyna; species Melangyna quadrimaculata. The sequence goes on from OX439483.1 coordinate 364,075,130, forward strand.
TTTTTTAGGACAAAGAATAAAAAAGTGTCATGCTAACTTTACGCGTAAAGTTAGCAGGATTGCCCTTTTTGGGCAAACCATTGGCACGGCAATTTTTTTCTCTTCACATCTTATTTACGGAAATTATTCGGCAATTACTGGCATCCTTTAATTTGTTTTGGGCTACTAATAAGAAAGTGTTATTTTTTTTTTTTTTATAATTAACACGCACTCAAGGGATTATGACTACTAGGTTTAACACAGTGCGAGCATTAAGGAAACAGTAGGAGGATTTAGTAGGAGAAACCGATGTACATTCGTCTTAAATGTCTGGGCATTGAAATGGGGAGAAAAAACAGAGTCGGTTAAGGAATTCCAAATTCGTGTCGTTCGGCAAAAGAAAGAATCTCTGTACTTAACTGTACGTCCGAAATTTGGCTCAAGGGTATACCGATGCACTATTTCACTAGAAAATTGTTAAAAGAAGTAGCGATAAAACAGAGATAGGCAAGAGACGTTTCGACGATGTTCCAACGAAACAACTGTTTCGGAAATTGCTCTGTCACAGTCTTAAAGCTCTTCTCTGAATTCTGTCCAGTAGGTGCAAAGATGTTTTTGATGCACCAGACACAGATATAAGAATTATATTCCAGTCTCGGACGTATGTAGGCCTTATAAATTGTGGCCAGATCAGAGGAGGGAAAAAAGTTTTTACATCGTCTTAGGAACCCTAAGCATTTGGCCGCATTTTTAGTTATATCCAGTATGTGGTCATTCCACAAACGATGGTCAGTAATACACATCCCAAGAATTGATAGCTTTTCTGTTTCCACGATGCAAGTGCCATCCATGAACAATGGCAATGGGTGAATATTCCGCTTTAAGGATAAACAACAGCTCTGCGTCTTGGAAGCATTAAATTCAAGACGATTTTTAATACCCTATCTAACGATGCCATTTAGATCGGAATTTAATGAGCTCAACATATATTGCCGTTGCAGTTCCACATTCGAAGAACAAGGAATTGAATCAGAAAATGAATATGAAGAGCTGAGGGTGCTGTCATCAGCAAAACAGTTAAATGGATTAGTAGTTTTGGACAAAAGATCATTAATAAAAATGAGAAAAAGAGTCAGCGACAAAACAGAGCCTTGAGGGACACCAGCATTTATTTTACGAACTTCAAAATTAAAGCCATCCAAAACAACTTGAATTGAACGGTCAGAGAGGTAATTACTAATCCAACGAATAAGAGATACATCAATACCAAACGCACTCATTTTTGATAGAAGAGCAGGATACCAGACTCTATCGAATGCCTTAGAAACATCAAGCGCAATAATCTTATTTTCTACAAAACGATGTAAGGATTGGTTCCGCTTTTCAGTGAGATATGCCATCAGATCACCAGTGGATCTATTACTGCGAAAACCATATTGACGGTCAATAAAAAGATTATGTTCTTCAAGATATATCTTAAGCTGTCGATTGATCAGTGTTTCCATTACCTTGGACAAAAGGGCCGTCAGTGCGATTGGCCGATAATTAGAGGGTGAAGAGGATGCGCCTCTTTTGGGGACTGGTTGGACGAACGCTGTTTTCCAACTTTTTGGGAAGTATCCTGTTGAATAGGAAAGATAGAAAAGTTTGTGCAGTGGTTTTGCCAATGTGGATGAATATTTCTTCAGAACAATGGGTGATATACCATCCGGGCCAGCAGGATTGTGAATATCGAGATCTTTTAATATTCTTGCAACTGCTCGGGTGCGAAAATAAATTGTTCCCATTGAAAAGTTTACATTTTCAAGAACCGGTGGATTCATGTCGCTATCGGGCAGAGAAGAATTTGCTGCAAATGGTTCTACAAACAAATAAGCCTTATCTATGGAACTAACAACAGGGTTATCGTTGTAGATGAGCGTGGGAACCGACGAAGAGGTGGAATTCTTAATTTTCTTTACGAATGACCAAAAGTTTTTACTGCCTTAAGGGCACTGGATTATTTTTTGTCTTATTTTTTGTTCGTGAAAGAATTTGGTTCTTTGGATCCAAGCGTTACAAGCATTCCTTGCTTCCTTAAACTTGATGTGGTTTTCCTCAGAAGGGTAGGCTTTGTATTTGTATGTTCGAAAGCACAACTCTCTTACCCTAATCACTTCTTTGCAGCTACCATCAAACCAAGAGTTTTCTTTTGGCTTCAAACTCTTTAATCTGTGAGGAACAATTATTCTCATACCGTTTATGATTATGTTTGTTATCATGTCAGCACATGCATCCACGTCCCTATCAAGAAAGCTTATCGACCAGTTAAAGTTTCGGAAAAAGTTATTGAGACCGTCCCAATCGGCTTTTTCATATTGCCATACGACTCTTTTGGGATTTTTTTCTTTAACTGGGGCTTTGGAACATGGAAAAACAGCTGACACAACAGAATGGTCTGACGTACCTAAGGGAGTTAATACACTTTCTGTATATTTTTCAGGGTGGGAAGTGAGGAATAAGTCAAGGGTATTAGGAGATTGGCCAGCAACATCTGGAATTCGCGTTGGCTCATTTACAAGTTGAGTGAGATGGTTAAACTCAGAAAAGATTTCTGCATAAACACCTTCTGGTGTTGACTGGCCCGAATATCGAAGCCAATTGGGATTATGCACGTTAAAATTGCCCGTAATAACGATTTCGGTGCTTGAATTATGGGGAATAATGGCTTGTATGGAATCCGACAGCGCATCAAATTGATTCATAGTTGAGTTACTGTCTAAATTTGGAATTCGATACAAGAAACAGTAGTGGATGACTTGCTTATTGACATTTACCTTTAGCCCCAAAACGTTAAAATCCGTGCGGGAACAATGGCTGAATTGAGGAAGAGTTTGATAAGCAACGTCATTCCGATTAAAAATGGTAATACCGTAGTGAGGAATAAAAAGTGGTACTAAGCTTTATCCAGGATGGTTAAACTCAGAAGGATCGGAGTTTTCACCCACCTGTGTTTCACAAAGTGCCAGAATAGCTGGTTTGCATTTATCGGCGTTTCGGAAAAAGTTATTGAGACCGTCCCAATCGGCTTTTTCATATTGCCATACGACTCTTTTGGGAATTTTTTCTTTAACTGGGGCTTTGGAACATGGAAAAACAGCTGACACAACAGAATGGTCTGACGTACCTAAGGGCGTTAATACACTTTCTGTATATTTTTCAGGGTGGGAAGTGAGGAATAAGTCAAGGGTATTAGGAGATTGGCCAGCAACATCTGGAATTCGCGTTGGCTCATTTACAAGTTGAGTGAGATGGTTAAACTCAGAAAAGATTTCTGCATAAACACCTTCTGGTGTTGACTGGCCCGAATATCGAAGCCAATTGGGATTATGCACGTTAAAATTGCCCGTAATAACGATTTCGGTGCTTGGATTATGGGGAATAATGGCTTGTATGGAATCCGACAGCGCATCAAATTGATTCATAGTTGAGTTACTGTCTAAATTTGGAATTCGATACAAGAAACAGTAGTGGATGACTTGCTTATTGACATTTACCTTTAGCCCCAAAACGTTAAAATCCGTGCGGGAACAATGGCTGAATTGAGGAAGAGTTTGATAAGCAACGTCATTCCGATTAAAAATGGTAATACCGTAGTGAGGAATAAAAAGTGGTACTAAGCTATATCCAGGAAGGTTAAACTCAGAAGGATCGGAGTTTTCACCCACCTGTGTTTCGCAAAGTGCCAGAATAGCTGGTTTGCATTTATCGGCGTGAACGTACACAGCTAAGAGATTTTTCCTGAGCCCACGAATATTGGACACATCGACTCTAAAATTACTCACCATGACAATAAACAAAACACAAAGATCCGACAAAAAAAACATTGAATTTCAATTCGGTATGTTGACATTCAGAAGACACATAACCATAGGTGTTATGCCCTTATGGCATGTGCTCCTAATTGACAACAAAACAAAAAAATCAAAATATGTTATGCGCCTGATAACCGCATAAATCCAGCCGTTGCGCCCTGTGCGAATAATCTTCACACAGTATCACAGCGACTAGACTACACAGCTGCAAGAGAATGGGAGGTGGAAAAGGAAACAACCGCTCGTCACCGATAACTTGCACTTGCACTGATGAGTGATAGTTGATTTGGGTATTGTTTTTTTTTTGGGTGTTGCTTTTTTTTTGTTTTTGTGTATTTCTTTTTTTTATATTATTATTGTTGGTGCATTGATGTATGTAGATATGGACGTTGTTGGTGTTTCTTTTATTTTATTATATTTTTTTTTTTCTTGTATTTTTGTATGTATGGAACACTGATGTAATTTTATTCTGCACCTAATTATTATTATTATTATTTTTTTTTTGTTTTTATTGATTAAAAAGTGAGAGAATAAATTGCACTGGAGAATATGAGAATATATTCACAGTTTATTTGATTAAGTTATGGGAGGTAGATAAATGAAGGCAATTAATCGATTGAACAGATTGAACGATCAGCAGCGCGACGGACGGTGCGTGTGCTCGCAGAGAGAAGAACATCAGAAACTGCAAACATGCAAACTTTACGCGTAAAGTTATCCGGATTGCCCTTTTTGGGCGAACGAGGGGCGCGGCAATTTGTTTCTCTTCACGGCATATTAACGGCAATTATTTGGAAACTTCTTGCATACTCAAAAGTTATTTTGGCCTAAAAAAAAGTGTCATGCTAACTTTATATAAAGATAGCAGGATTGCTCCTTGTGTGCAAACCAGTACTGCCCATAATCTCGTAAAGGCCCTATCTACAAAAAATCCGATTTTAAGTTTTTTGCATATTTGCAGTTAGGGCAATGTCTCCGATTTTCGTGTATCAATTTCTCAACCTTAAACCTTCAAATAAGCCAGAAATTCACAATTTTTAGGAGCCCTAACTACAAATCATATGCATCAAAATTTATAAAAAGCCCTAACCAACCATATAGAGCCTTTTATAACACAGTGTATAGAGAAAGTATGTCCATGTTTGTTTTAAAAAGCCCTATGTTAGGGTTTTTAAAAATATTTGTTTCTATAATTTTAAATACGATTTTATGCGTAAATTTTATAAAAAAATATTCAAAATGTCTTGTTTCTTGTAATAAAAAGGATATTTAATTAAGTTTTACGTACATTTTTGTACATAGGGCTTTTTTATTTTTTTTTTTTTTTTTTGTCAAAGGCTAAAAAGCCCTATCTACCTTATTTCCTAAATACTAACCAATTTTTATTTTACAACTATTTGTAAAAATAAAGCATTAATTAAGCTTTACAAAAAATATTTTTTGGTAATTTTCACTTTTTATCTTCAAGTTGCGGTGAGCGATTTAGTGTTTTCATCATTATCTCGAAATAGTGAAAATGTTAGTTAGGGCCCTAACGAGAAACGAGAGTATGGGCAGAGTAGCGTGGCAATTTTTTTGATTCCACGGCATATTTACTGCAATTACTCGGCAATTAATGGCATACTCAGATTTCACTTTTTCAAAATGTTCATGCTTACTTTACGCGGCTCCTGATAAGACCATTGAAGTTTTAAAAACAAAGAATAGTACTTAATTAAGTACAATTTTGAAAAAAGAAAGTTTTAAATTTTGTTTTACTTTGTATTACTCCTGTCTAAACGGGGGAAAAGACCCCCACTCCAATAAGATTTTCTTCTCGGTTCAACTTTCTCAATTTGTCTCTCCCACTCCAACTCAATTTTTTTGGGATGCATTCCACTTGGCATAGTTTGGTCGATAAGTAAGTAAAAAAAAGCTCGAACTTACTAGAAAGTTAATATAGACATTATGAAAAATATTATGGAGTCTTATTTATTTATAACCATGCCCATACAATTTGTTTTAAGCACGATAATGATCCAAAATGTCCTCCACGGATTGTAAAGCAATTTTGTGCGTGTACAAAAAGTATTTGTTTAGATTGGACCGTCCGAACCTTGGGTCTAAATTCTATAAAGAACTTGAGGGGATACATCAAGGCAGGGTCAAGAAAAACAAAAAAAAAAAAAAAAAAAAAAAAACAATTCTGATCAGATTTTTCAAAATATTAAGGTAACCCGATAGAGTATACCACCATCAAGATGCGAACGATTTTGTCTGAAATTATATAGAATGAATGTTTCTCTACAATATGTTTTCATAAAGACATTTCATTATGACAACCTTTAGTTTCTGTTCTTAATCTTACCGCCAGATGAAATTAGAGTTAAATTATTGTTTATTTTTTCCTTCCAATATTCTCATGCTCATATATTACAAACATTATTTAAAGTGTATCTTAGTTCATGGGCTATTAAAAAACCAGTGATCAACCTCAACAAAATTCCAAAACAAAAGTTATGTAGGTATTTTAATATTTTCATAAAAATATTGTTCTTCATTATGTCGCCACCACTGTACTTTTCCTTTGATTAGGGAAAAATAGGTAAAAGAGGTTTAACAAAAAAATTAATTTTTGTATTGCAAATTTGGAGATTATTGCAAACTATATTATTCAAAATTTAAGTTTTTCCTACAGAACTTGGTTTAAAAATAAGGAATAGATGTCAGCTTTAAAGAAAAATACTACATAATATTGTAAATGTTGCCGTTGTTATTTTATATTTGTTTTTATTTAAAGTAATGTTTGTGCCCCTTCCATGCGACACACCCAACTTCACGTTTTATCTTTTTTTGTTACACCTTTTGCGAATCACACTGTTATCGCAATCCCATTCAAATTCAGTTACTATAGACAATTTCTTCAAAAACTATTCGTCTGCACTAAATTTTACTTTCTTACAATCTTTCAAATCTCTTTATTATTTCTTCTATTTTTTTATCTAGACACATGATTGTTACTTTTGTTTTATTATTTTACATCGAAATCGTATCCTTTGGTCAAAAAACATAACATTTGTATACAATATACATACATACAAATTTACATAGATATATGTAGAGAAACAGATTGTTTCTACTACGTTTGTTGGGTAAATCGAAATGTTTACGATTCTATAACTCCTTTCTCTGCTTCGTCTTATCCCTTCCCATCATTTAATAAAAGAAAGGAAAAAAGATAAAACAAACCAATGCTTTCCAATCTGTTGACACAAAAGCAAATAAAATAAGAATAGGACATACACAAAAAAAAAACAGATTGGGCGGACAAGAATTTAAAGTTTAAATTCAATTTTTTTAAGAAAATCAAGGCGATTACGATGGCGACAGACACGCTTGGATAAAATAAGTACATACTACATTATATATGCTATGTATGAAGGTATGAGCATGCAAAATATATGTTTCATAAGTTTGCGTTTAGGGGAGGGGGGATTAGTGACAATTTTTAAATTACTCCGAAGAAGTGCATAAATGTCTTTTTCTATTGATTTTTTTTGTTATTCCAAGCAAATACGAGAAATGATTATTCCAGTTACACGCACTAGACGTAGACATTACCAAAAATCACCAAGAAACTAAATGACTTCTTCAAAAATTTATCAGTTCTGACAACTAATTAATTTTTAATAATAGATGTGTCTGTTTAATGAAGAAATTCTAGATCAGAACAAAGCAGCATAAATATGTGAACAAGATAAAACAGAAATCCGAATGTTGGTGAATAATATTTTGTGTACTAATCGTTGTACTTAACAACAATTTCGTTAAGTTCGCGAAAACAAACGTCTCAGTGCATGATTTAAACGGGTATAAAAAAAAAACACTTACAGCTTTTTAAAGTGCTTTATGTAAAGGGTTATCCAATTAGGAGGGTTGATTTTGATAGCTCGTGGCGGCCATATTGATTCTTTTACTTTCTGTCAAAATATCGTCTTTTAATCAGTTACTAAAGACAAATCATCATGGTAAGTTACAGCATCGAGCAACACGTGCAAATAATATAAATTTTCCTTAGCGATGAGGCACATTTTGGATGATGGGGATTTGAATAAGCAAAATTGCCGGATTTGGGACCACAACAATCGAAGCGAGATTCACGAGGTGCCAATGCATCCAAATAAATAAGTTACTGTTTGGTGTCGATTTTGGGCTGATGCTGGCCAGGCCATCACCGTCAACGGCGATTGCTATAGGTCGATGATCACCAACTTCTTGTTGCCTGAATTGGATGATATGGGCACCGAAGAAATATGGTTTCAACAGGATGGCGCTACGTGCCACACAACTCAAGACACAATCGATATTCTGCACGAGGGGTTTCATGGTATGGTTATCTCGCGCCGAGGCGACGCGCCGTGAATTGGCAACCAAGATCGTGTGATTTTACCCCTTTGGACTTTTTCTTGTGGGGCTTTCCTAAGTCGCAGGTCTATGCAAATAAGCCGCAAACCACCACGGCCTTCAAAGACAACATAATCGATGCCATCGGTCTAATTCAGCCTGATTTATGCGCCAAAGTCATCAAAAACTGGACCTTTCGAATCCGCGCCACTCAGCGAAGCCGCGGCGCCCATTTGAAGGATGTTATATTTTGTTGAAATTGAATGTAAAAGTATATAAACACTTTGTCGAATTTATTATGTTGTATTCTATCGACTTTGTTATCAAACGTTATCAATAAATTATTATTCTGTTTTCTGTTCTTCAACCAAACGGACGTGTTTATACTTAAGGGTCTTTCTGGAAACTTACAGATTTCATCAGGTTATGAGCCCAGAAAGACGCAAAAACCCTTTAACGAATAAATAAATAGAACACGAATTTAAGAAGAAAATTTTTGAGAAGAATACTTTATTTTCAAATAAAAAAAACGGTTCTCTCAACTGAAAATTTAAGATGGTTCATACAGGAATGCCTTCGATAGAAAAATTAAGAGGTCGTGAGAATTACGACTCATGGAAATTTGCTGTTCAAGCATATTTGGAGCTATAAGATTTGTGGACATGTGTTGAATCTGAAGGTGAAAAAGATGTTAAGAAGGTGGCCAAGGCTAGAGCGAAAATTATTTTGCTAGTTGACCCTATTAATTACGTTCACCTACAATCAACCACAACGGCGAAGGAAGCATGGGACAATTTGCAGAAGGCTTTCCAGGACAATGGTCTAACACGAAGAGTAGGACTGCTGAAGAAACTTATTACGACAAGAGTGGAAAATAGTTCGTCTGTGAAAGAGTATGTGAATTCCGTAGTCACTACAGCTCATAAACTCAACGGCGTTGGGTTAACAGTGAGTGAGGAACGGGTTGGAACAATTTTGCTCGCAGGTTTATCCGATGAATATAAACATATGATCATGGACATAGAAAGTTCTGGCGTACCCATTACTGGTGATGCAATAAAGACCAAGATCCTTCAAGATGTGAAAACAGAAGATGTAGCTGAAACAGTAGCTTTTTATGGGCGCAATGGCCCACGCAAACAAACAAAAAAGAAGAGCTTCAGTCATAAAAGCGGAACTAGTGGCAGTGGACATGGTGTTGGTGGAAACGCAGGACCTAGATGTTTTCAGTGCAATAATAATGGGCATTTCGCACGAGATTGTCCATCGAAGCAGCAGAGCAACAAAAAAGTTAAAGGTAATTCAAATGTTTTGTACACATCTTTCGCTGTCTCCTCAGTCCAACCTGGAGAATGGTACATTGACTCCGGAGCGCCTGCTCATATGTGCACAGATCCAAGCCTATTGTCAGATGTAAGTCAACCTGCCAAAAGCGAAGTTGTGATAGCTAACAACATGCGCTTAACTGTACAAAGTACTTGAAATCAGACTACAATCTATGGCAAAGAAGGTTGGGCTATCTAAACATGGCAAGTGTGCGTATGCTAAGCGATAGTTTTGGACGAAATCAAAAGTTTCCTATCTTCGACAAATTGAATTGTGAATTGTGCCTCAAAGGAAAGCAATGTCGATTTCCATTCAATCCCACAGGACCTTGAGCGACTGAAGTGTAAGAGGTAATTCATTCTAATCTGTGTGGTCCATTGAATGTCAGAAGTATGGGAGGCGCAAGATACATTATGGTAATTGTTTCCTTGATTTTGTTTATTTATCAATTCTTATAATTTATATTTCAATTCATAAAATCTCTATTTTTAAATTAACTGAAATTATACCAATCAAGTAATTAATGGCAGCATTGAATATAAATTTGTATCGATATCCGATAATCCAGTATTATTACTATTACTAATAAATGTCAAAATTAACCACGCTGAATTTTTGTACTTGTAACTTTAAGGTTAGTTTTTCACTTTTTTATTCTGTTCTTATACATTGTAGAGTAAAGACATTTTTGAAATTAATAAAATCTCATAAGCAGAAAACTTTGAATTTGAAATATCAATTCTCTACACATTTAAAGAAAACAGCTATTTACAATTTTAATAAATATAATTATTCAAAAACGCTTGAATAATCAAAATGACATGGTGACCCCGACGTGATTCGTCATCATATTATTACGTAATCGCAGTCATTCTTCATTAAATCATTAAAATGCCTATTGACGAAGCTGGTAAAGAGGGTATTCCTGCAATACCAACGAAAGAGGAAAAGAGGCTGGAAGCATTGAAATCCCGCAGAAGTGTCGCTATTAAACAACTCGATCGTATCAAAGAGTTCCACTCAAAATCACCCAGGACACATTTCTCTCCGAATTTGAAATACGTCTTGAAGCTTTAGAGACAACTTTTAAAGCACTTCAAGCTAAAGTGGAGGAAGCAGATTCCAAGGCATCTGTGGCGTCAATTGATATTCGTGGAATCTATGAAGAGATGTATTACACACTACGTTCATCGTTTATGCATCATGTGCAATCTCGTAAGCTCACGCAGCTGCCATCAGAAAAGGTTGTATCGGCTCAGACCAAACAAACTACGCAACTAAAACTTCCAGATCTTAAAGTCCCTTTATTTACAGGTGAAGTCACTGAGTGGTTATCCTTCGCTGAGACATTCAATTCCCTCATTCATACAAACCCTAACCTAAATAATGTTTCCAAATTCCATTACCTCATCCGTCATTATCTGGACAAGCTGCTAAAACAGTGCAGTCGTTGGAGATAACCGAAGCAAACTACGAATTCGCAATGAATCTTCTAATGGAAAACTACGACATCAAAAAACTCATCGCAACAGAACATATTAAGAAGATTATGAATTATCCACCTATCCGCAAGCCATCCTCAAGCAGCATTCGCCATTTGGTCAAGAAATAAACAGCCATATTTGTGCACTTTCTACATTGGGACGTCCTGTAGCTCATTAGGATGATCTTCTGATCCAGATAATTCTACCAAAGCTAGACCCTGGAACAATCAGTAAATGGAGAGATGAAGGACCTACAGATCAAATGCCCAGTTTCCAACAGCTAACGAAGTTCCTCTCGAAGATGAGCCACACACTTACTGAGGACACTTCACAAGTAAGTACTAATATTCACTTGAAGCCTTATAAGAATTCTCGGACAAAAAGTTTTGCTATTGTTCGTGAAGGTTCAACAGCAGAAAAATTTTGTTGCACATATTGCAAGAACGGCCATTTTATACATAGATGTTATCAGTTTATAAATTTACCCATTTGTCAGAAACAACAATTTATAACATCTTATAATTTATGCCTAAACTGCCTTAAGCCCAACAATGCAACTCACAACTGTCAAGCCACAAAATGTCGAAAATGCAACAACTTTCATCATACTTTGCTCCATGAATCCTATCAGAATATTAACTCGCCACCAACCTCTTCTGCTGGCTCATCAACAAACAATCTGAATGGGCAAAGCTCACAAAATTTTCACATTCACAGCTTATCCGTACAGTCTCGCGATAACGCAGTTGATTCCACAAACACTATTCTGGTTACTGCCATAATCCACGTAATGGATAAACACAATACCCCAGTGCCCTGCCGCGTCTTGCTTGATTCTGCGTCTCACGTCAGCCTTCTTACGGAGCGGTTTGCTAATCTAATTGGCACCCGAAGAAAAGGTACACTGACTAGTGTCCATGGCATTGGTGCAACTCCATTATACTGCCGACATCAAGTGAGCCTAGTTATAATATCGAGGCTTAATGATACTTTGACACTGTAGAAGCTTAAATTGTCAACCGAATAGCAGACTTTCTTCCCGATGCTCCAATAAACACATCAATTTGGCCGGGTTCCAGCTAATATCAACTTGGCAGATCCACTTTTTGCAACACCGGGTTCAATCGACATGTTAATTGGAGCCGAACAATTTTTCGAATTTCTATCGATTGGTCAAATCAAACTGGGAAATCAGCTCCCTACATTGCAAAACACAATTTTTGGTTGGATTGTGTCCGGTGGCGTTAACCAGAAAAATGAATTAATATGCAATACTTTATTTAGAGATTCAAAACAAAACACAAGTTTAGATCATATTTTAAAATTATTTTGGGAAGTCGAGAATCATGAGCCCAATGATCATTCTTTAACAAAAACGGAACAAATTTGTGAAGAACACTTTTCTAAAAATGTTTGCCGATTAGAAAATGGTGCAATTGAAGTAAGCCTACCATTTAAATCTGACCCGAAGTGCTTGGGCGGATCTTATGAACAATACATTTCTTTAATGAGAGACTATATTGCACTCTCGCACATGGAGCTCACATCAAAATCTGAGATAATTGGTCCACATTATTTCATACCCCACCACTGCATCATTAAACCAGGGAGCTCCTCCACTAAATTAAGAGTTGTTTTTGATGCCAGTGCAAAGACTACAAATGGAATAAGCCTCAACCAAATCTTACACGTCGGCCCTGTAGTTATATCAGACCTATTTTCGTTGGTGATAAAATTCAGATCGCATCCATATGTATTTACAGCTGATGTGACAAAAATGTACAGACAATTTTGACTCAATGAGCATGATCGACAATTTCATCTTATCTTGTGGAGAGAAAACCCAAGAGACACGAAATTAAAATCTATCGCCTCTGCACAGTGACATACGGTACCGCGCCTGCCTCTTATCTAGCCACTAAATCACTGCACTACCTTGCAGAAATGGAAAAGATAAACTTTCCGCTGGGAGCAAGTATAGTGCAAAATGACTTTTATGTCGATGACATACTGACTGGGACTGAAACATTGGAGAAGCAGATTTTGCATGATGTGTCTCTTGAAGATAGACAGCCTCTTTGTCAAATAAAGGAACATGATGTGGTTAAAACTCTCGGCCTACTATGGGACCCAAAACTAGATGCATTTCTTTATACGGTCAATAATCAAGGAAACGAAAAGGTCACCAAACGAACAGTGTTGTCTGACATTGCAAAATTATATGGTCCATTGGGTTTAATTAACCCCGTTATTGTATCGGCAAAAATATTTATGCAAGTTCTATGGAAAGATGGTTTCAGTTGGGATGAAGCACTTCCTCAGTCGCATCATCAAAGGTGGATCACATTCCGAAATCAACTAGCTGAAGTAAGCAAATTTAAAATTGAAAGACACGTTTTGACAGGTGAGATTCGGCAAGCACAATTACATGCTTTCTTAGATAGTTCTTAGCGTGCGTATGGAGCCTGCGTTTATGTTCGATCAGTTCAACGACTTACAGCCGTATCTATAAAATTATCTAAAAATGCCTTTTAGAGGTTATTTAGTTAAGCTTGCTTAAATATTAAAGTTGCCTTTAAATGACGTTACTTAAATTTGTATCTATAATCAATATTCCTTTCATACTTAACTAAACAGCCGTAATGTAACGTAACGCAAGAAAATTGACAAAACTGCTACAAATTTCTAGTACATTTTTCACTCTCAGGCTATTCCTGTCAGAATGCAAAAAAAAAGCATACAATAAATAGCGTACAAATAATAAGACAGAAAGAGAAGAAACTGTTTGTATGTGTGTATGCATCGTCAAACACAGAAGACGGAAGAAATGAAACAATTCCATTTTGGTTTTTTTTTTTAATTTGGTTTTCACAAATTTCTTTCCTTCTTTGGTAAGCAAGTTTGTGGGGACATAAACAAATAAAACAGTTTTCAGCAAATCATTTTAATGGAACCAAACGTCATTCTCTTATATTATTTTCTTTAAAAAAAAAAAAACAATAAAAACCATTAAAACTCGGCCATCGCCATCACAAGCACAGACACAGTGCACACTGAACCTACGCACAATTTGTTTTCATAAAAAAAAAAAAACAATTCTCATGTGTCAAAATATATTTAAGTTGGCTTTGCGCAGCCTTTAAACGCGGTGGATGGCGTTTAAGTTACGAGGGGTATAAGTTACGTTGCTTAAATGTGAAAATTGATTATAGATATCGTTTTCACACTTAAATGATGTTTAGAGGAAGTTTAAAGTTAAGAAGCATTTAAAATGTCATTATAGATTCGGCTGTTAGTGTCTAGAGGGGCTAGTCCACAAGAGTTATGCGCATCAACACTTTGGTTCTCTGGTCCCTACTTTTTAGCTTTACCTCGAGAGAGCTGGCCCAACGCGAAACCGGTTTTGATCACAGATAAAGACTTACTGGAAAGAAAGCCAATTAAACACACATTTTGTATACAACAAACAAATGATTTCATCAGTACTCTTTAACATCACAATGATTACTTGAGCATTGTGAGAACCACAGCTTGGTTTTTACTACTACACACTACTACACCCTTTTAGTGTAGTAGGCACTGATTTTTGTGGGCCATTCATGGTCCATTCTCGACATCGTGGAGCTGCAGCAGTCAAGGCTTATGTAGCTGTCTTTATTTGCCTGAGCACAAAGGCAATACATTTGGAACTTGTGGGAGATCTGACTACATCCGCTTTTCTTGGTGCTTTAAGACGCTTCACAAGTCGCAGAGGTCTTTGTAAAGCGATTTACAGCGATAATGCTTCAAACTATGTTGGAGCACGTAATGAGCTGAGGGAATTACACCATTTATTTAACAGTCAGCAATCGTGCTCCGAGATTACGAAGGCTTGTCGAGACGAAGGTATCGAATGGCACAATATACCACCTCGATCTCCCCACTTCGGCGGTATATGGGAAGCCGCACTTAAGTCAGCTAAACAACACATGAAAAGGATACTGTATCTAGCTTCTCTTACTTTTGAAGAGCTCAACACTGCCATTGTCCAAATAGAAGGTATACTTAACTCCCGTCCTCTTTCACCCCTTTCCGAAGATCCTAACGACCTCCAACCACTCACTCCTGGTCATTTTTTGACAGGTACTTCACTTGTAGCAATCCCTGAACCAGATTTAACCGATAAAAATTTAAGTCGCTGGCAACGAGTCCAGTGGCTGATGCAACAGTTTTGGTGTCGTTGGCAAACTGAATATTTGCATACCTTGCAGGAACGAAGTAAATGGCGAAAAACTCGTCGTTCATTCAAAATTAATGACATCGTCATTATAAAAGATGATAATCTTCCCGCATTGAAGTGGAAACTTGGAAGAGTAATTGAAATTCATCTTGGAGCCGATCAAATATGCCGAGTAGTAACTTTAAAGACGCCCAAGGGTACCACTAAGCGAGCAGTTACATCAATTTGCAGATTACCAGGTCCTTAAGCTCTTCAAGGGGGAAGTATGTTTCCTTGATTTTGCTTATTTATCAATTCTTATAATTTATATTTCAATTCATAAAATCTCTATTTTCAAATTAACTAAAATTATACCAATCAAGTAATTAATGGCAGCATTCAATATAAATTTGTATCGATATCCGATAATCCAGTATTATTACTATTACTAATAAATGTCAAAATTAACCACGCTGAATTTTTGTACTTGTAACTTTAAGGTTAGTTTTTCACTTTTTTATTCTGTTCTTATACATTGTAGAGTAAAGACATTTTTGAAATTAATAAAATCTCATAAGCAGAAATCTTTGAATTTGAAATATCAATTCTCTACACATTTAAAGAAAACAGCTATTTATTATTTTAATAAATATAATTATTCAAAAACGCTTGGATAATCAAAATTACAGTACTCATTGATGATTTTACAAGAAAAACGTTTGTATATTTTCTGCAATCAAAACATGAAACAGTGGCTCGTTTTGCAGAATTAAAGGCTCTTGTAGAAAATCAATGCAACAAAACTATAAAAGTTTTACATACAGATAACGGATCAGAGTACTGTAATAAAACATTCGAAACATTATTACGAAAGAGTGGAATATGTCATCGTACATCAGCGCCGTATACACCGGAGCATAACGGATTAATAGAGCGCATGAACCGGGCCATCATCGAGAAAGCGAGGTGTATGTTATTGGATGCGAATTTGCCAAAAAGCTTCTGGGCTGAAGCGGTTTCAACGGCAGTTCATTTAATAAACCGGTCACCATGTGGTTCATCGCTTCAAATAGTTCCTGAGGAGGCATGGTCAGGAAAGAAATCTGATATGAGTCATTTGCGTGCGTTTGGATGTAAGGCAATGGCTCATATTCCAAAAGAGCTGCGCAAAAAATTGGATCCGAAATCAGAAGCTTGCATTTTTGTTGGATATTGTGAAGATTTCCACAATTACCGATTGTATCAACAGAGAAGAGAATCATCATTAGCAGAGACGTCGTATTTTTTCGAAAATGAACAAATACCATCCTCCAAAGTTGATCCGAGCTATAATTTGTTCTATTTTCCTGAAATTGTAGACGATGATGATTCAGTGGGGAAAGACAACATTTCAACGAGTGAACCAAGTGAAGAAGAAAACATTCCACCTTCGATGTCAGATACAAATGTGACGAATGAATCAAGTAAAGAGGTAATCATTCCACATCCTAATTCAGAAGCAAACGAAACCTCAATAAGTGAAGATGTCAACATTCGAATAGAAAACCTCAATGGAAGTTCGCAGAAGTCAGCGCGTTCCGAAACCAATTAAAAGAGATGGTTGCATTACTTATTCAGTGAGAACAGGTGAGTTGCTTGATCATTTTACTGTAAAAGAAGCTCTTGAAAGAGCTGATTCTGAATTGTGGCGGCAAGCAATGAAAGAAGAGATAGACTCGTTGAGAGAAAACAAAACCTGGAATCTTGTAGATTTGCTATCAACTGCAAATGGGTGTTTAAAACAAAACGTGATAGCGAAGGCAAGATTTCAAGGTACAAGGCCCGGTTGCTTGTGAAGGGTTGCGCTCAAAGAAAGGGGATTGATTATGAAGAGACTTTCTGCCCGGTAGTGAGATATAGCACCATTCGATTTTTGTTTTCTCTAGCCGCCCAATTTAAACTTGACATTGACCAAATAGATGCAGTAACTGCTTTCCTTCAGGGTAATCTAAACGAAAATATATATATGCTGCAACCAGAAGGTTTTTCCGACAACACTGGAAAGGTTTGCCATTTGAGGAAATCGCTATATGGGTTGAAGCAATCAAGTCGGTTGTGGAACCAAAAGCTCGATACAGCTTTGATAAACTATGGTCTTCAGAAATCAAAAATTGATCCATGCGTTTATTTTTCTGGTGAAGATTCCAATTATATAATTGTAGCAGTATATGTAGATGATCTTTTGATTTTTACTATAAATATCGATGTCAAACTTTAGTCGTATCTTAGTAGTAATTTTAAAATGAAAGACATGGGTGAAGCACGATTTGTCCTCGGCATACAAATTCAACGTGATCGTTCAAAAGGTACGATTAACATTGATCAAGAACGATATATCAACGATATTTTAACGCGTTTTAATATGACTAACTGCAATCCTGCAAGCACACCCATGGATTCTAATCAGAAGCTGACTAAACAAATGTGCCCTTAAACTGAAGAAGAGAAAAATGAAATGATGCAGGTTCCATATCAGGAAGCAGTTGGTAGCATTATGTTTGCTGCAACAGGTATCCAGACCTGATGTTAGTTTTGCAGTAAGTAATGTGTCAAGGTTTAATAACTGCTATGGAAAAGCTCATTGGACTGCAGTTAAGCGTATTCTTCGATATTTGAAAGGAACATCAGATGCTAAATTGGAGTTCTCAAAAACCCAAAACAATATGGTGGTTGGTTACTGTGACGCGGACTGGGCAAACGATGGCGATGATAGAAGGTCAGTAACAGGTTAAATATTCAAATCATGTGGAGGAGCAATATCCTGGAACACTAACAAGAGCCCACTGTTGCTCTCTCATCGACCGAAGCTGAATACATGGCGGTTTCCTCAGCCACTCAAGAAGCCTTTAGCTTAATGGATTACAATTAGAGCTTATTCGAAGTTCTCCGAAATTAACAACTATTCACTGCGACAACAAAGGTGCTATAAGTCTTGCATTAACAAGCGCATACCATCCCCGGACAAAACATATTGATGTCCGTCACCATTTCGTTCGTGACAAAATTGATGAAGGACTAATCAACTTAAAATACATAGGCACAGCAAACAAAACCATTAGATTTTAAAAAGCATAATTTGTGTGCTAAAGCAATAGGTCTCAAATTAAGTTAAATTTAACATTCAGTGGGAGTGTTGAAATTGAATGTAAAAGTATATAAACACTTTGTCGAAATTATTATGTTGTATTCTATCGACTTTGTTATTAAACGTTATCAATAAATTATTATTCTGTTTTCTGTTCTTCAACCAAAGGGACGTGTTTATATTTAAGGGTCTTTCTGGAAACTTACAGATTTCATCATATTTCACACATAATGTCATTGATAGGGCTCTCAAATAAAGATAAAACCTTATTGATATCTCATATCGTCGGCCTCATAAGCAGACCTCGTAACTTCACCCTCTAGTGAAAATGAGTTTTTAATGCTATATTATACAAAATTCGTTGGCGCAGCAACCTAGAAAATTTCGTATCCCTCTTTAAACTCTAAATAATTTTAAATTAACAATTTTCACGTAACTTCACTACTACTCTGTCTGGCAGACCTCGTAACTTCAACAAAAAGATTGCTAAGAAAACCTGGTATCTTTTATTTGTAGTTGTAGGTAGCAAAACTCATAACTCCATTAAATTCTTAAGAAACCGCCAGAAAACTATTAGGAAAATAGGTAAAAACTAGTACAAACTCGTCGACGAATCCCAAACTTCTTCAATTTCTACTCATTGCTGAAGGTTTTTCTTATAATCTAAGTTAAATCATATTAGTTTTGGCCGCGAAAAAGGTTGGATCGAAGTGAGTTTCCTAAAAGATGGAACCGTACAGAATGATGAATTCAAGGGGAAATCAACTTGTTCAACTGGCTGACTATTAATTTTTTCAGAAAACCTCGTGATATAAGATGAAATTACTGAGAATACCTCGTAACTCCAATAAAATAATAAGTATTGTTATTTTCGTTTTAACAATTGCAGTGTTTTTTGAGAGAGTGTCTAGCCACCCAGCAAAATGTTTACACTCAAAACATTAACAAAACAAATGATTATAGAGAATTTTGTTTGTGCTTTCCGTGTAAAACTTTTACTGAGTTGCTAGTCACTCTCTCAAAAAACACGGCTAATGTTTTTAGATTAAACACATTATTTTTTTAAATATATAAGTAAAAAAAAAATAATATTATGCTAAAAATAAGCTTCGTGAGACATTTTCGTCTCTCCTGAAAAATTTGTGAGTTACGAGGTCTGCTTATGAGGCCGACAATTCAATTCTGAGAGATTTAGAAGAAAAAATAAATGATTATTTTGATGCCAAACTAAAGCTATTTGACTTTATAATTATTTCTAGTTAAAACAAAATTCAATTTGGCACTACTTTTTTCATAAAATGACTTTTAATTTTTCAATGATGAACTACCTTACCAATGATCGTTGAAAAAATTAAAAGTTACATTATGGGGAAGAGGTCAAAATGAATTTTTTTTGAAGGAGAAATAACTTTGAAGTCGTAAAATATATTTCTGCATCTATTATTTAATGATTACTGACTTCAATTCAGTTGGTTTACTAGTCAAGCTTTCATTTCACAATTGAGTAATTAGGTAAAAAAAGAAAACTTGCCAAGTAAACCAACTCAATTTAAGCCAGTAATCATTAAATAATAGACGTCTCTAATAATTTTGAGGTTCTTCGATATTACTGTACTGAAAATATTTGATATTTAACATTAATAAACTTAGAACTTGGCGTACTTTTAGATCTAATTACTTTTTACGGCTGACTTGTTACGGAAAGATTTTTGTATGTAGAAGAACTTGGCTACTTTTATAAAATGTATGTTTTTTTTGTGATTATGCTTTTCAAGATGGTCATCTTTCAAAATTAAAAACAAAATTTTTGTTCAAAAGTTAGAGCTATTTGAAGGGATGTTCATCTTCGAAAATTGTGTTTTTCCAAATGATGATCTTTTAAAATTCCAAAAAAATATTTGTTGTTGAGTAAGAATATTTATTAAATGTGGTCATTGTAGATAAGTATGTTTTTCAAGATGGTCAACTTTCAAAACTAAAAACAAAATTTTTGTTCAAAAGTTAGAGCTATTTTAAGGGATGTTCATCTTCTATAATTTTTTTTTATCCAATGGTCATCTTTTAAAATTTTTGTTCAAAAGTTAGAGCTATTTTAAGGGATGTTCATCTTCGATAATTGTGTTTTGTTGAGTTAGAATATTTATAAACTGTGGTCATTGTTGATAATTATGCTTTTCAAGATGGTCATCTTTCAAAATTAAAAACAAAATTTTTGTTCAAAAGTTAGAGCTATTTTAAGGGATATTCATCTTCGATAATTGTGTTTTTCCAAATGATGATCTTTTAAAATTCCAAAAAAAATATTTTTGGTTGAGTTAGAATATTTCTTAAGGGTGGTCATTGGAGACAAGTATGTTTTTCAAGATGGTCATCTTTCAAAATTAAAAAAAAAAATTGTGTTCAAAAGTTAGAGCTATTTTAAGGCATGTTCATCTTCGATAATTGTGTTTTTCCAAATGATGATCTTTTAAAATTCCAAAAAAAATACTTTTTGTTGAGTAAGAATATTTATTAAGGGTGGTCATTGTAGATAAGTATGTTGGTCATCTTTCAAAATTAAAAACAAAATTTCTTTTCAAAAGTTAGAGCTATTTTAAGGGATAGTCATCTTCCATAATTGTGTTTTTTCCAAATGGTCATCCTTTAGAATTCCAAAAAAAATATTTTTTTGTTGAGTTAGAATAATTCTAAGGATTGTGAAATTTCATAATTGTGTTATCAACAGTTGTCATCTTTAAACATTCAAAATACAAAAAAAAAACAAAAATGAGGAAAAAGAAAAAAAAAATTGATGTTTTTTTTTTTTAATTAAAAAAAATATTTGTAGGGGTGGTCAAAAAAAGTTAAAGGGTGGTCATTAATGTCCAAAAAGACACAGCTAGTTCAAGCGATCGACACAAAGAGAACAGAAAATAAATCGATAAGTGTCTGTGTGCATATGCGCAAAAAAGAGATTGTGTGCCTGTGCCTATGTGCAGAAAATACAATAAATAAATAATAAATAAAGGGCTTCAACCTTAAGCGGTGTTAGTGTGTATGTAACATATTATAATGTGGTGCGAAGAGGCACACAGAAACTGATTGTGAATACACATGAAGACCATCGTGGTTGCTTGCTCCAACGAGAACCACACAAGCAGAGTGTGTTGTGAGATGGTACGAGAACAAAACTGAAAGGTAGCAGCAACAAAACATCAGCAGCAGAAAGAACATCATTTATTGTAGGGTAAATAAACATTTAATTGGCTTGTTCAAAATTTAATTGATGTAATTTTGTTCGCGAACGCATTAAGATTTAAAATTTAAATTCTTTTAAATACTTTAATATTTGGAATTTATTAATTTAATATTTTAAAAATTTAATTCTTTTAAAAAATTTGTAATGGACGCTCGAGCGATTCTTGAGTCAACCGTTGAGGTTTTGAAACAGAAGTTGAGGGAATTAGACCTACCGACACAAGGACTTAAACGAATTTTACAGGACAGACTCCTTGAACATTTTGGGTTATCCAGGCCTTTAGGTGATGGGTCGGACGAGGAAGACCGAAATGAACTGTTTAATGACGCAGAATCAGGTGAAAGGCAGGTTAGTAGGCATCCGGTGAGGGGTAGTAGTTTTACTCTCCGCGACATAGAGGGTTCACTTCTGGCATTTGATGGTACGGGATAACCTGGCATTAACCAGTGGATCTCAGATTTTGAGGAGAATGCCATCATCGTCAGATGGAGTGACATAGAGACGTTTATTTACGGGAAACAATTAATAAAAGGGGTAGCTCGTCATTTCGTTAAAGTTTGTCAGGGTTAAATAGTTGGGATAGACTGAAGAGTGAACTGAAAGGAGAATTTTCAAATAGGCTTTCAGCAACAGAAGTGCACAGACAATTAAAGGCTCGTCGAAAGAAGCCAACTGAGTCAAGCCAGGAATACCTGTATGCACTGTTAGAAATTGCTAAGCCAATAGCACTAGACGATGAGAGTTTGATCGAGTACTTTGCTGAGGGAATGCCAGATTCTAGACAAAATAAGTTATGCTTATACCAGTCAAGATCAATTAAAGAATTGAAAGAGCAGATAAAACTGTATGAGCGGGTGAGTGGATCTTCCTACAGGTCATCATACTTTCGGGGAAATCCACAGCCTTCTACTAGTTCTCGGGTACAAGTCAGAGGGGATAGCAAAACTTGTTTTCGGTGTGGCAGTAACTCTCATCTGTCCAGAGATTGTCAGCCGAAAATAATTAAATGCTTCAAATGTGGACAACCGGGTCATAAATCATTTGAATGCAAAGCGGGTCAGTTCAACGTAAAGAAAGAAAGGAATAATGTGCAGATCGCAACGAAAGAGGATACATTTACCGAAGCAAATGCCAGCGTATGTTCTGCAACCGGCTACAACCGCGTTTTCAAGAGTATTCAGCTAGGGAATGTTTCAGTTTCCGCACTCCTGGATACTGGTAGCGATCTGTCTTTAGTTAGATACGACTTTTTGTTTTTGATGGGTGACATGGAGTTGAATCCTTCAAAAATCAAATTACATGGCATAGGCCATAATGAAGTTATGACAAAGGGAAGTTTCACCGTGAAGGTGAATGTAGACGAGTGCAAGTTGGACATGACGTTCCACGTACTTCGTGAAGTAGATATGCCATATACCGCGGTCATTGGGAACGACGTGTTGCAGGAAGTGAATATAGTTATTGGAGAAGAAAGTGTTCTGTTTTGTAGGAAGGAGAGTTCAATGAAACTGAATTTAGGAAAAGAAAAAGATAAAGCTAGTGTATTGGATAAGTTTGAGAAGGAGGTATTTTTACGAAATCCCTTGCCGGCACTAGTAAGGCTTGTTTATCGGTTGAGGTCAAACAAACAGAACACAGAGAAAAGGCAAAGAAACAAGATGTAAACGCGTTCGAGTTGAACAATGAGTTCCAAGGTATTTGCATGGCGGCATATGAAGGTGAGTTTCAAAATGATTTGGTAATCGACCTTCAGCATTTGGGAGATGAAGAACAAAGGACAATTAGGGGAATAATTAGCGAATATTCGCCCAGACGGAATAAAACAGCTCCGGTCGAAATGAAGCTGGTCCTTAAGGATGAGAATCCTATTTGGCAAGCGCCTAGACGTACATCGAGACCAGATCAGGAAGTTATTAGTCAACAAGTGAGCAAATGGCTTGAAGAAGGGATTATACAACTGAGCGTGTCACCATACGCGTCTCCGATTGTTCTCGTTGCCAAGAAAGATGGATCCAAGAGACTTTGTTGCGACTACAGGAAACTTAACCAGAAGATTATGAGAGATAATTTTCCGATGGTCTTGATTGACGAGGTCATTGAACGTTTACAGGGAGCACAAGTGTATAAGACACTTGCCAATGCACCCAGAGTCCCGTAAATATACTGCATTTGTCACCCAAGACTCGCAGTATGAGTTTTTATTTGTTCCTTTTGGAATTTCCAATTCTCCAGCTGTTTTCTGTAGATTTGTTTTCGCCGTGTTTCGGACACTAATCCAAGCCGGTGTAGTCAGTTTGTATATGGACGATATGATAATTCCTTCAAAGGACGAAGCAGAGGGCATAGAAAAACTGAAACAGGTTATAGAGGTAGCAGAGACGAATGGACTTAGATTGAGGTGGGAGAAAAGTCAATTTTTGAAGAGACGCGTTGAATTTCTTGGGTATATAGTGGAAAAGGGCACTATACTTCCCTCGACCGAAAAGACGAGAGCTATTGAAAATTAGGCAGTTCCGACAGATAAAAAGGCTCTTCAACGTTTTATGGGTTTGACTTCATATTGTCGAAGATTCGTCAAGGATTTTGCGTTGCTAGCCAAACCGCTGTCGGATATGCTCAAGAAAGAAGTGAAGTACAAATTGGAAGCGGAACAATTGACATCGTTCCAACAGCTAAAGACAGCGCTCGTTAAAGCACCTGTTCTTAAACTGTTCAACCCTAATGCTGTGACAGAAATTCACACGGATGCTTGTAAATACGGATACGGTGGAGTACTTTTACAAAAGGACGAAGAAGACCAAGGTTTCCACCCAGTTCAATACATGAGCCGTAAAACCACTCAGTCAGAAGAAAAGTTCCACTCCTACGAGCAGGAGGTGTTAGCCATGATAGAGGCACTAAATAAGTGGAGAGTGTATGTATTGGGAACACGATTCAAGATCGTAACTGATTGTAACGCTTTTACAATGACCATAAATAAGCGTGACGTGCCGTTGAGAGTAGCTCGATGGGCGATGTTCCTTCAAGAGTTCGATTATGAAGTAGAACACCGTTCTGGAACTCAAATGAGACATGTCGACGGTCTCAGCAGAGTTTATTTTATGATGTTAGAAGAGTCACTAAACCTTCGGACAAAAGCAGTGAGGAAGATCCTGGAGAGGGATACTTATGAGGACTACTTTTTGAAAGCAGATGTTCTATTCAAAGATCCTGCAAAAGAGTTGATAGTAGTACCTTCACAAATGGAACAAGAAATCATTTCTATGGCATACCAACAAGGACATTTTGCTGCCAAGAAAACGCAAGATTTAGTAGAAAAATCATTCTTCATTCCTGATGTGTCCAAAAAAGCCGATCACGTCATTAAAAGCTGCGTCCAGTGCATCATCACTGAGGCAAAGAACAGTAGGAAGGAAGGATTACTTGCACCGATAGATAAAGGGGACGTTCCACTAGAGACTTATCACGTTGATCATGTAGGACCAATGGAGAGCACGAGAAAGAAATACAACCATTTGTTGGTAATCGTCGACGCTTTCTCGAAATTTGTTTGGCTTCATCCAACAAAAAGCACGGGGTCCGAAGAAGTGATAGAGAAATTGAAAAGACAGGCAACGACCTTTGGAAATCCGAAACGTATCATCTCGGATAGAGGCACAGCCTTTACGGCCAATAATTTTAGTGATTACTGTTGTGGTGAAGGCATACAACATCTGGTGATTTCCACAGGTATGCCACGAGGTAATGGGCAAGTGCAGAGGATCCACAAGACAGTGACTTCAATGCTAGCGAAACTGTGTTTGGAAGATCCCAAAAGCTGGTATAAACATGTCGATAGGGTACAACAGATTTTAAATAACACTCCGCCTAGAAGTACTTAGGTTAGTCCATTTAAAATACTGACAGGTTTAGAAATGAAAGTTTCAGAATGTCCAAATTTAAGAGCGATGTTAGAGGAGGAGGTAGTCAATGAATTGGATGTTGAGCGAAACGGCATAAGGGACAAAGCTAAAGAAAATATAGAGATTATCCAACGGGAAAACAAGAGGTCGTTTAATAAGGCTCGCGTTGTCGCAGATAAGTACAAATTAGGGGATTTAGTAGCCATCAAGCGAACCCAATTTGGAACAGGGATGAAGTTAAGACCAAAGTTTTTAGGACCATATAAGATTACAAAAGTATCGAGTCATGACTGATACGAAGTTGAAAAAGTAGGAAATCATGAGGGTCCTAATCTGACGAGTACCGTAGCCGAATTTATGAAAAACTGGGGTTCCTCGTTCGGGGCGAACTAAGGGTCAGGATGAACAGATGTGGGATGGGAATAAACAAGCACAGACGACGACAGGAACGAACAAGTACCTCGAAGACATACGAACAAGAAACACGAAGCAGTACGAACACAACAGACGAAACGATACGGAGACCAATTACAAATTACATATACCTATACAGAGACATACGAAGAAGGAGAAGCGACGCGCGCTCGAGTGTTCAACTTAATTTCCATTTTACAAAGTAGTCAGTTCTTTTTAAACCGCGAACCCGAAAAGATCAAATGTTTAAAACAGCCATCAAGCTACGTAACATTAATAAAAGCCATTATAATAAAGTTAAAATATAAAGAAAATAACAAGTGTTTTGTTTGAAGAAGAGACAAAGAACTACACAGATATATGCATCATATATTCAATGTACATAATTCAACATATGTATCATAAATCTACCATGGCTTAACCGCAGATCTTAAACAAAAACAAGAAACACAACTGTATGTTGTTTATTATTTGCATATAAGGTTTTTTTACGAAAAATGTAAATCTTATTTCGTGCCTCTAAGCAATTCAAAATCACATTCTGCATGCGATAATATCTCTGTAACTTCGTCCTTGTGTTCAGCACATAAAGTGGTTTCGATTTCGTAGGCAACCCCTCGACTTTCAATAATGTGCCAACTCCTATTAAGCTCATTCCTGGCAAACTGGTATATTTAACTAGATATTGGAGGAGTAGGTATACCATACCAAGGGGCTGCCGTGATTTGGATCGGCTAGGGCGGGATTCCAAGGATGAACATATTATTCTTTATTTCATATCACTTTCTATTACATTGCGGTCAGTTAACTTATATCCTTGTAGAAGTTCCTTAAATATATATAGGTGTACTATAAGTTGAAAATTGAATTATCTTGAAAATACTTTATTCACATCACAAGATCTTTCACTGAATTTTTATTAAAAAAAAAAGTTTCCGGGAATTTCCAATAAATTTTATTCTAATACTTTAACACACAAAAAAGGCATACCACTTCTTTCTGCCTTTTTTTCTCTGTGCTATCGACGTTAAGAGGTTATAGGAGTAAGACGGTACCTCAACACCAAGGCTGCTGCCTCTGCTCTTGTCATCCTATCAATTTAAAGTCTTGTCGTCCCCTGCCCTTGTGTATTCACTACAATCACACATTTTTAAAACAACCCTAACATATGGAGGGTAATTCTTTGTGTTGCCCGGTTTAACAAACAAATTATCATATCAGTTTTTCAACTTCCGTAACTGGGTCTTGCCCGTAAACCCTTCATTTAAATGTGTCGTGTGACAGGAAATAGCACACAAACAAGAAAACTCCATAGAGGAATGATCAAAATTTTCAATAGGCATTTAGCACGCAATATGGAAATGAGCAAAGAAAGGAAAACTTATTTGTGTGTGACTATTGTTGTTGGATAAGTATAAAGTCGATTGTAGAACATTTTCAATGAGTACATAATAAAAAAGAAAATTATGGTGACAAACATCTCTCCATATCAAATATCTATTTTTTTCATTTAGTTTCAATCACCATAAAATTATATCAATTTGAAAATTCCTAGAAAATAGTATGCTCCCGAAACTGGAGCTGTAAAGGTAGATACCTACATAACTTTATTTCTTTTTTGGATTGTACATAGGTAGTCAGCTTTCAGCTAACGGCAGGAAAATAGGACCCTTTTAGATCTAAGAAACCTCAAATATGAATTTTCTTCTTTTTTTTTTGTGTTTGTTCAATTGGGTCTAAATAGTATGATGTAGATATGCAGAAGGTAGTACCTAACATAAAAATGAGTTGTTACATATAATACCTACCTGACATTTTAACAAAAAAAGAGAAAGACATGCACATAACCATTTTTGGTGTTTTAAGATTAAAAAAAGTCCGATTTGATTGTTTGCCTATCGATTAACGACTTTTATCGGAAGTCGATTTTCGGAAATTAAAGATATCTTAAGTTGTGATTAAATCAGATGTCTCCCGTTACCGTTATGTTTTCTGTTTTCTCAAAGTATACATATTGCAACATCATAATGCTATCCTGATAGCTTTGGGCAAAGATTTGAGCGAATTATACTTATTGGGACGATCGAATTTTGTCGCATCGATCGTTTAACGACGTTCGCTATAAAGCCCTGGTTTTTGATGATGTCGTTTGTATTCTAAGAAAATGATAAGTAATTAAGTATTAAGCGCTTAAATTTGGCGTTATGCAGTAACGCCCAAGGGCCGAGGCAAAAGCGCCCAAATCGATTTGGAATTATCGCCCAACAAAAATTTTATCGCCATAAAAAAAAAAAAATGGAAATATTGCCCAAACCAATTTTGTTGACCCCAATCATAAAATGGAAAGGCCCTCTGCCCCGCTCACGCGAGACCATCTATCCGCTTAGGGTATGCTCAGTCACCAGGCAGGCGCCTTTGTTGTCTGTTGGTGTGCACAACCAAAAACTGACAACATAGGTATAACTGACAACAAGGTTTAAACTGAAAGCACACCAACTGACAACATAGGTGCCTGCCTGGCGACTGACCATACCCTCAGAGGTGTTCAGAGTTTTTTGGCGATATTTCCTTGCATTTGGGTGTAACTTCAATGTTTTGTACATAATTGTTTTTGGCATTATTTCCATTTTTTGATTCTTTGATTGTAGATAAATATAACAAAAAAATGGAAAAAACGACCAAAACTGGAAACAAAAATACAATAACATAATTCCAAATCGATTTGGGCGCTATTGCCTTGGGCGTTAGGCAATAACGCCCTTAAATATAAAATGGCTGAACCGATTTGGATGGTCCCCTTTTACACAAGGAAACTGAGTTGCCAGCAACTGGAAGTTTGTAGGCGAGAAGAGTGTAAGGGGAGGTTTGTTTCCCTCTTATGACACCCTTCTCGCCTACAAACTCCCAGTAGCTGGCAACTCAATTTCCTTGCGTGAAAGGGAACATAGTTTGTTTTTGAATATTCTTAAAAGTGCGAATCAGGTTTTGAAGAAAAATTGGATCCGATTTCCGATGTGTGGCGCTAAGGTACCTACAGTTAATAACCAGCTCTTAATTTATAAAATATACATACCTACTGATGTTTAAAATATTAAGTACCTATGCATCATGCACGTTAGGAATCCCGTTTTTTCGGAAAAATGTTTAGGTAGCAGACAAAATTTTGCCAAGGTTATTAACCCATATTGTATGGACATTTTGCCCTTTTTACTTTTTATTTTCCTCCTGCAGTTATTCTTTATTTTTAATATTGATTATATTTATTCCTCTAAGAGCCCAAATTAAAAAACTTAATATCGATTACCTACAAAATGTATAACTTATTTCGATTTTTTTTTAATATTCTTACCTCAGCGTTTTTTATCTTTCAATTTTTGTCTCTTAAATCATAGTATATTTAAATTGAAAATTATAAAATATATGGTTTTAACCAGATTCTTATAATTTATATCGATTTTTAACAATAAAAAAAATTTTCATCATATTATATTTTTTTTTAAGGTGGGGTTTTAAAGAAGAATTATAAAACAATAATCAATAAAAAAATTTTTTGTGACATAGACTTCCAATACGAAAAAAAAAAATTATTTTGGGATAACCCAAAAGTACGCATGTCCAGTACAGGCCTACGCGACACTCGTTTATTATCAAAAAAAAAAAATGTTTACTTTTTATTTTGTGAACGTAAGGTTGCTGTCAGACAGTCAGTCTCCAGTCTTTACTATGTAAAGGGTGGTTAAATTTTAAGGGCCGATGTTGAATGTGAACCACACCTAAACGTAAAGTTTTTTTCTGCATTTTATTTGAAATTTCTCAATTTCAGAATAACTCAATTTGAACCATGGAAAGATACTTGACCGGTTCAAGCGTCGTCAACGGTCAGAATGGTGGCAAGAAATGGCAACAGTAGATGATCAATTTTTGAAGAAAATCATATTCAGTGATCAGGCACATTTTCACCTCAGTGGATTCGTCAATAAACAGAATTGCCGCATTTGGGCGAATGATAATCCAAGAGTGATTGTCGAAAAACCAATGCACCCACAAAGAGTGACTGTTTGGTGCGGTTTATGGGCTCGCGGCATCATCGGGCGGTATTTTTTTCAAAATGAAGCCGGTCAGGCAGTTACTGTGAATAGTGTTCGCCATCGTGAGATGATAACGAACTTTTTATGGCCCAAATTGGAAGATATGGATGTGGACGATATGTGGTTTCAACAGGACGGTGCCACTTGCCACACAGCTAACGAAACAGTGACTCTTTTGCGCTACAAATTCAATGGCCGTGTTATCTCACGTGGTGGCGTTGGCGATGTCAATTGGCCGCTTTACTAAACTACAGTTTAAGACAATTTTGGCTCAATGAATACAGACCGATTTTACTTATAAAAATTGCTGGTTTTATATTCTTATAAGATTATTAACTTGTTATGCTAAACAAATAGCTTCAAATATTTTGAAATGATACACTTAAAAAATAGAATCAACGTCCAAAAATTCAACTGAACTTAAGTATATAAGCCAAAACATAAATTAAAAATAATACTTTCCTGTGAGATTTATTTCGATGCAAAATTTGCAATTTTTCAACACTTAAATGAAACATTGTGTTTCGAAATCATTTTGAATGAAATTCTTTGAAGGTTCTTGTTATAGTTCCGTTAGGTGTCTGCAATAATAATCATTACAATAAAACTTTTTGAATTCTCCGAAGATTACAAATAATGCGAACTGACGATGTGCTCATCAAGGGACTTTCAACAATGTATAGGCAGTATTGCCGTTTTGACCTGTTTCATGTCAAATCTGACAAGATTTCATCGCAGTTGACATGAAATGAAATAAAAATCCCAATCGTATGATGTCATTCTGGTTTAGCTACACGCTGCAAAAAATAACTGGTTTTGGTTTACAAACTAATCCTTATCTGGGAGTAGAGTGGGAGAAAAAACTTAACGAATTGAAAATCAAATCGGAAGTGAGCGACGAATAAATTCACATTTTTAGAAAAAAACTGCAAAAGTTTTATTATTAAACTAATAAAAGAATTACAGCAGAGAGTGCCAAAAAATCTAAAAATTCTCAAACAGATCAGCATGCTTTCTTTCGACACATGCCTTTCCCAAAACAAAAGCTCATTGCTTCCAGTTCTGGAAGAGATGAAGGTTGAGCCTGATTCAAAAGAAAAGATTTTAAACCAGTGAAGCAATCTTTGTTTCATAAAATGGAAATCATAAAAGAGACAGTGCCTTTCTGGTGCGAAGTTTATTCGTATAAGGATGCCAGTGGAGAAAATCCAATTAAAAAGTTGGCGAAGTTTTCTTTATCAATATTGGTTTTGCCAACTTCCAATGCATAAGTAGAAAGAATTTTAAGTCAATTAAATTTTATAAAAACAAAACAAAGAAACAGAATGCAGCTGTTGTTAACTAATTCTCTTTTGACGATAATAAATCATTTGTGCAATAAAAACTATTGGAATAACTTTGGAATTCCTGCAGAAGTAAAAAAAAAAGTTGGAACATATATATATGTATACAGGGTGTCCAGTAAATAATGGATAACCTTGGAATGACTCATAATAGACTTTATGACCGTCCTGAAAACTAATAAAAAAAAGTCCCAACCACAAGAAATGATATGTGCATTTTTTTGTTCAGTGCATTATTTTTTGCGTTACTTTACGTTTTTGAATACCACGACTACAAGTGAATATATTCTACCATTTTTTTCGTAGCAATATTTAACATTGTTTGTGCCAAAACATAAGAAGACAAAAATTATAATAACTGTTGAAAATATATAATATATAATATATATGTAATATGTTGAAATATATAATATAATAACTGAAAAAAATTATTGAACTTTGATTTTCGATGCAAAATGTGAAAGAAAATAATTTTAGAAAAATTTAAATCATCTTTGGTATGAAAAAATGCATGAATACCTAAGTGGCCAACTATTTTAAAAATATGCGCGTTAAATGCGGATTTCAAAATGTTATAATTTATTATTGCATCTTGAACCAATAGGAAGTTATTGGTAAAAATCAGCAACAAGAGAGTAAATTTAGCAAAAACAAATGTTTTAAAAATTAGCAAATTAAACGTGAAAATAATATCATGCGTCAAACATGGTAGATCTTTGATTGATTGCCTGTTTTTATGATATTATCCTAGTGATAAATCCAAGCTTTTAACTTCTAGGGCCGATTGCAACATTACCAAAAATGTCAACAAAGTTCAAAAAACGGCTACATTTTCAAGATTTTTATTCATTGTTTTGTTTTCTATAATATCCAAAAGACCTTTAAAATGCAAAAAAAAGTCCTTTAGGTTAAAGAACTTCAGTATCTATAATAAAAATAAATAAATAAAATTTCAAATTATTTTTGGCTAAAATAGTTGCAGAGGAAAGTAATTTCTTTGCCAACAAAATTGTACACATTTTCAGTAGTATGTAGAACCTGTAAATGCCTTTCATTCATAATGGATTTATACCTACAATTGTATGTAAGACGAAGTATTTCCAAAAAGTTAGTTCTTATGTGTGTTCACTTTAATGTATGCATAGCATTATGTCTTTGCAAATTCTATATTCATTGCATACCTATCATAAGAGAAGACTTTAAGATTTAAAGTACAAATTTTAACGTCAAATTCTGGAAAACTTTTTCCAACAAATTCGCTCCATCTACCCGTATATATTATAAACCACCGGAACTTGAAATTGGAGCATTAGATAAGGTAGTGTGTCATAACTAAAAAAAACAATAAGCTGTAAACTCATACACTCCTCCTCATTAAGATATATACATATGCATACATATAATACATACATAGGTTTTACTTTTGGCTATAAAAATAATGAAAAGTTGAAATTCTTTGATGGTGATTCTTATTACTCAGTATCATCAAAATTGTTAAATTTTAAATATGTAAAACATTTCTAATACATAGCACCGAGGAAGAGGATGCTAACGCTATATTATCTTATTGCTATCTTCCTGTTGTCTATAGTCGGACAGATGTCTTCATCATTCGCATCAAAGTCTGATTGAGCATCTGAATAACCCAGAAATTCAAACGATCCATCACATTCTGTTTAACAACAATAATCAGTATTTTCGGTAGAAATGTGGGCATTTGGCAATCAGTTTACCAAAATGGTAAAATGTTCGACATTTAATCCAGTTTGGCTATTGAGTATTGAAAAAACCAGCAAGACATCTTTCTGTATCGTCTATTAAATAAAGACGAAACTGCTTTTGATAATTGAGCATCGAAATGAACCTAGGGGTGAGTCTTAAGTGTTGTTGTGTTGTTATTGTAGATACCGTCTTAAAATTCGATTTCGATCAAGATGGCGGAACGCCGCACAGTGGTTTGGTTGCTTTAGGAGAGCGGAAAAAAATCTGTAAAATCTGAACTATGAAACGGAGAGCAATGAAATTTTGCACACACGTTTGGATTTGGCTTACACACATTTCGACAAAATTTTGTCTGGGCCGTAACCAAGGGGGGATCAACGGGGTCTGACCCCCCCTGAAACAATGTATTTTATGGTCCTGCTTTCTTCTTAAAAAAGTGTAGATCTACATATATATATATATTATTGATTGTCATCAAGTTGCACAAATGTACAAATACTCGATACTGATTTATTGTTTTATTTTAATCTTTTATGTATACATAATATAGTTTTAAGTAAGAGTCTAAAAATTCTAATAAGGCATTATTAATCCTTAAAGTTCATACAAAATAAAGCAATACACAACAAAAACAAAGCAATAAAATTTTAAAGAACAATACAAAATGTTTGCTTTTTTTTAAATCAAACCAACAGGTATAAGGAAACCCCCATATAAAAATACACCTTTTTTATTTTTAACTCTTCTATCCTGCTCTATCTTCAGCGTGTAATCAAAAAAACTGTGGGATTATCCCTAAAACTTTTATTTATTCTTTATTAAGCCTTATCATATAATTAAAACTATCATAAAATAATTGTATTTTTCATATATTTTTTCCAAGAAAATTGAGTTGAAAGTTGAAAATGTTGTGTTCAGAAATAAAGAGTTTCCCAAAAAATCGAATTTCTCAGACCTGGGTTATTGTATAAATTTTATTTTTATAATAAAGGTACCCTTTTTCTCTAAAATAAAACAGCTTAACTATTTCATTCTGACAATAAATACCGAAGAAATTATAACTTTTTGATACATACCACCGTCAAAACTAAGGTTTTTGAAACCCGATTCAGTGAGACAAATTAGAACATAACTCCCAGGTCTGCAGCTGATGTTTTTTGTGCTGTAATTTGAAAATATGGAGCACATGCTGGTATACGTCATTGCTTGGAGGCATACTTACTTACTTTTGATGGCGCTCACAGTCCAGGATGGGCTTCGGCCTCAACTAACAAGCCCTTCCAGCCAGCTCTGTCCCTAGCTAGCCGCTTCCAGTTGTGCACACCGAGTGCTTTGATGTCGTTATGCACTTGATTGCGCCACCTGTTACGGGTTTTTCCTCTGCTGCGTACCCCATCGGGGTTGGATTCGAAGACTCGTTGGGCAGGTGCGTTGCTGTCCATACGCTCCACGTGCCCCAGCCATCTCAGCCGCTGTATTTTCAGCTTTTTGACCAGGTCAACGTCGCTGTAAAGCCCGTATAGCTCGTCGTTGAATCTTCTCCTCCATACTCCTTCGATACACACCGGACCGAAAATCACACGAAGAATCTTCCTCTTAAAGCACCCTGGCAGATTTTTATCCGAATCTTTCAGTGTCCATGCTTCTGACTTAATAAAGCAGGAGCGGGATGATTAGGGTCTTGTATAAAGTCTCCTTGGTTCTCTGAGAGAGGGCCTTACTACTTAAATGCCTTCTTAGACCGAAGAAACAGCGGTTAGCAAGAGAAATTCTTCGCTTGATCTCTGCACTGATGTCATTCTGCGATGTAATAGTGGAGCCCAGGTAGACAAAGTCCTTGACAACTTCGAAGTTATATCTGTCCATCCTCTTCCATTCCTCTCTCGATGACAGCATATACTTCGTCTTGTCCTCATTAACCGCCAATCCCATTTTAGCCGCTTCCGATTCAATGCTCGCAAATGCCCCTGCCACAGCTCGCTTTGTTCTGACGACAATGTCTATGTCATCCGCATATGCAAGCAATTGAACGGACTTTTGATAGATTGTACCGCTGGTGTTGACATGTTCGTTGCGTACAATGGCTTCAAGAACGATGTTGAATAGGTTGCATGATAACGCGACGCCTTGCCTCAATCCTTTCTCAACATCAAAGGAATCAGTGGTGTTCTTACCAATTTTGACGGAGCAGCGAGGTTTCTCCATCGTCATCCTGCACAGGCGGACGAGTTTGGCAGGGGTGCCGAGAGTCGACATGGCTCTGTATAATTCATCCCTTTTCACGCTATCATACGCGACTTTAAAATCGATAAAAAGGTGGTGTGTATCGATCTGGAATTCCCGGGATTTTTCTAAAATCTGTCGGAGTGTGAACATTTGATCGACGGTTGACTTGCCTGGCCTAAAACCGCACTGATAGGGGCCGATCAGATCGTTGACAAAAGGTTTTAAGCGGTCACACCTGTACGACTTAAGTTTGGATATCGCCAGCCGCACTTCGGTTAGGTCGGGTGGACGGAATTTTTGGCCATCATCGTCCAAGTTGAATGGAGCGTTCTGCCTATTAGCGGCATCTTGGCTGTCTTGGCCATTAAGCAGTCTAGAGAAGTGTTCTTTCCAGATCCTCAGCACTGACTGTATGTCTACTACCATATTTCCACACTCATCTCGGCAGGCTTCCGTTCTAGCTTTGAATCCTTGGGTGGATCGCTTTACCCTCTGATAAAATTTTCGAACATCTCCCCTACCGCTACAACCCTCAATAGACTCTACCACCCGCTTCTCGTGCTCTCTCTTTTTCCTCCAGAGAAGTCGGCGTTCCTCTTTTCGTTTCAGCCCGTAGAGCTCCCGGGCCACTCTCTCAGCAGCTCTTGTTCGAGTCTGTAGCATTGCCTGGTAGGCCTCGTCCTTAGCTGCATGCGCTAGCCGGCACTCTTCATCGAACCAGGGGTTTCGTTGTATTCGCCTAGTGAAACCCAGCACATCAGAGGCGGCACTTCTGATGACTTGTTGATAGTGTTCCCACTGGTCTCCTGCACTTGATGCTGGTGGCGGACCTGCTGAGAGATTAAGAGTTACGTGGTCTGCAAAAGTTCTGGCGGTCTCTTGCGATTTAAGCTTCTCGACATCGAATCTTTTCACAGCATCTGCTCTGCGTTGTCGCGTCATGGATATCCGCATACGTAGTCTAGCTACCACCAGGTACTGATCCGAGTCAATGTTGGCCCCTCGGAACGTTCGGACGTCCAAGATACAGGAAGCATGTCTCGCGTCTATCGCAACGTGGTGGATTTGGTTGACGGTTAGTTGATCACGCGACCGCCAAGTCCCCTTGTGTATATTGAGGTGTGGGAAGTAGGTGCTTGAGATGATGACATTTCGCCCCGCCGCAAAGTCTGCCAGCCTGTGTCCGTTGCCGGAAGTTTCGTCGTGTAGGCTGTGTCCTCCGACTATCGAATCAAAGATTCCCTCCTTTCCGAATCTTGCATTGAAGTCACCAAGAATGATCTTCACGTCGTACTTCGGGCACATATCATACGTTATCTCCAGAAGATCGTAGAATGCTTCTTTGGTTGAGTCCTCTCTCTTTTCATGGGGGGCGTGAACACAGATCAGCGAAATATTCTTAAATTTGCCTTTGATGCGGATTGTGACCAGGCGCTCGCTTACACTTCGGAAGCCCAAGACTTCTTGCCTAAGTCTTCCCCTTATCACAAAACCACAACCAAAGAGCCGCTGACCCTGTTCCTTCAAGCACCCGCCGTAGTAGATGTCACACGTTTTCAATCTCCGTACGCCCTCTCCATCCCATCGCACTTCCTGGATGGCTGTTACGTCAGCCTTTTGCCTGTCCAGGTTCTCGACTAATTGTTCGGCTCCACGTGTTCTTTATAAGGACAGGACGTTCCACGTGCAGATCCGAAATTCATTGTCCTTGTTTCGTTTGCTGGGGTCGTCAACTTTAAAATCATCCATATCCGAGGCTTGTTGTTGTTTCGGAACAACTTTTTTTTACGTGGTAGGGAAGTTACCCCGACGCACAACCCCCGACCCGGAGGACCAGACCCTTCGTATAACTCCAAGGGTAGGGAGCCGGATAAACCGCTCCTTATAGGCCTGAGCTACAAATATGTCGTAGTAGCCCATATAAGGTGTTCACTAAGTAGTTCAACCTAACGGGAACTGTAGACGCCAATTCGTCTGCTGCCGCCTCGATGACAGGAGAAGTGCCTTAGTGGGAACACTCCTCCCCCCCTCTCTCGTTGGCTGTCCCCAACAGCTTTCCACGGGGATTTAAACCCCGTCTCCAGCTGAGGTACTAGACACCCGATGTTCACCACTAGGAGGTGAGAGTAGGAGTTGGTAGAGAGAGGTGGGTTTTAAGAAAAATTTGTGGACGCTTGTGTCCTCCTGAATGCACATAACTACCCTTTTGAACATCTTGCTTGGAGGCAAGTGGAGCTTAAATTAAAACTCAAAATGTAAAAAAAAAAAAAAAAAAAATTCTTAGTACCAATGTTTGATCCTTCTTATAGAAGGCTTCTTTTATTAATTATCATTTTTTTTTTTTCTTATTTTATATACTCATGAATAGACCAATAAAATGATATAAGAAGTTACAGCCTTTTACTTGAGGAACGTCAGAAAAAGAGATCTAAAAGTTTAAAAGAAAATTATTTTTTAACTTTAACGGCTTGTAAATAAGTACATAATATATATATATATTAAAAAAATACTTTGAAATCATACGCTCAAGTTATCTATAAGTACTTCGACATAAAACTAAAAAGGCTAAAAATCCTTTTTCCAAAGACCTTTTTTCCGCGCTTGGACCACTGTGAGCCGCGCCGTGTCATGTATGCCGCCGCCGCCCGTGCCCTCACGCCCGTCGCATTGGTGGGAGAACGGCTTGAATTAAATTTTTCTACACTGTATCAGCTCAGACAATCGAAACATCGGATCTTCGAGGTTAAAATTGAGGACAAAAAATAAAATCTGTTTTAAAAATTATTCCGTGGTGGTTCTTTAAAAAGAGTGAACGGTTATCGCTCTGGAGCGCATATAAAATCGAGAAATCCGTATACGGAATCATTTTAATCGCATAATACAATAATTTAACATTAGATTTTTGAATTATGCTATCAATATAGCTGGAAGAAATTGGAGCCAGATTTGTTTTCATTCTTTGAAAGAGTATATGTTACATAACCCAAAGTAGAAGTAAGCCTATTGTCATTTAGCCGCCATTTTGTTCGTTTTGATTTTGTAGCGTAATTCAAATCCTAGACAAAAAAAAAACATAGCAAACTTGTAGAAAATTGAATTAGCTTTAAAATATCCCAAATAACATTTGGCCTCTAATAAGATGCTCCAAGAGCTTAACTAGACTAATTAAAGGGATCTAAAAGTAATCTTGAAGAAGACTTATAGATTTCTATAAGACAGTTATAAGCGTTAAATGGCCTAGTTATGGGAGGCTCTTGTCTACTCATAACAATAACATATGTTTCTTTGCAATACTTGTGATCGAATTATCCGAGTTGCATTCTTCTTATGAGATGACATTTCTATTATCGATTGCGCCTCGAAAAAATCTAGAAAAGCCCGGCTGAATCTTGCTTTGAGAATGAGTCTCTTCCAATGGGAGGTGCTTTTATCTCGTCTTTCTCATTAAGCATTTTTAAAAAGAAGAAACAAAATGCTTTTTAGTTTTTGTGTGTATACCAGTGGCGATTCATCTCAGTTTGCAGGTTTATCGCCGCTAAACCAAGAATTTAAATGAATAAATTATATAATGTAATGTTGAAATAATGATAATGATTAATTGCAATAATCAATACCATAAATACAAAAAAACTACCCACCTACCTACCTATTTTCAAATCATATTTTCCTTCACACAACACAAAACTCTCATCTTCCCATCTGCCTCAGCGTTACAAGATGCGAAGCAAAACCAAATTCCCTACAAAGAGAATTGATATAATAAAAGTGGCGCGTGCAATTTGGGTGGAATCTACCCATCTCTTTTTCACTCACATAAAATCTACCTCTCTCACAGGTTGCACCTAGCATTAAAAATCCAATGTGGACAGGCACTAACACAGTACACACAACACAAAACTCTCATACAACAAGTTTTCCTTGAAAGCCTACAACATCCACGCTACCAAATTTCATACAATTTTTAATAATATCTATTAAAAATACAAATACAAACACAAATACAATACAATCTATAATACAAGAGCGTTTTACTACACATGTCCTAAGCAAAGCCCAGCTAAATAAATGAAAGCGTAAGCGTAAGTATGATGCGATAAAGCACGATACATCAGGTATGCAAGCAGCTCCAGGTACCTACTTACATTTTGGGTTCGTTTTTTGTCATCTCTTTTTTTACTTTCTTATCATGTTTCTAGGAAAATGCGATAGGAAGGATGAATGCGTGTGCTTATTGTTTTATTATTAGTGTTCTTTTAGCACAGTCAATAATTCCAAAAAAAGCGCTCAATTGGCAAAGCGCGATGTAGTTTTGCAACTTTGAAAAACCTGTGCCCGCTGCAGGATAAATGCAACAGTGAAAAAAACGCTAAATTCATCCCATTTTTTCCAACATTTTCCTTTATAACTTTGGAAACATGCAACTAAGGAAAAAACCGTCCATTATAAACTTGTTTGTTATAAAATTTTCTACAAGACCACATAAGTTTTAAATTCATGCATGTTATATTAGTCTTGCTATCTTACCATGAATTTAAAAAAAAAATTCAGAAAAACTAAGTCATTTTGAATCAATCAAAAAATAGGTCCAAAATTGTCCAATTCTCCTAAAAATTTGTAATCAAATAGTCTAGAGTATAACAAGATGAAATTCGATCAAAATTGGTCAAATAGTTTTGACAAAAAAACATGATGTTAACTAAGTGCAACAAGCAATGTGCATCACTGCTGTGGCCAAAGTAGGACACTTAAGTTGGCACTGATTTTTTTGTTCACGTACTTGGAACCCTTAACTATGATAAAATTCAGTTACGATATTTATATCTTTTTTTTGCAACTTTGGTATCGATTCTAAAACTTCCGAAAATTGTACACTTGGTATTTAAATGTGTAATTTCGTGAACATTTTTGAAACATTTTAATTCGCTACAAAAGTTGCTTTAAAAAAGATATAAATATTATAACTTTACTTAATGATAGTTAAAGGTTCCAAGTATGTGTAAAAAAATCAGTGCCAACTTAAGTGTCCTACTTTGACCACAACAATGATGCAAACATTGCGTGTTGCATTTCGTCTTGTAATACTCTAGACTATTTGATTCCAAATTTTAATCAGAATTGGACAATTTTGTACCTATTTTTTGATTGCTTCAAAATTACTTTGTTTTTCAGATTTGTTTTTAAATTCATGGTTAGATAGCAACACAAATATAACATGCGTGAATTTAAAACTGATGTGGTCTTGTAGAAAATTTTATAACAAACAAGTTTATAATGGACGGTTTTTTCCTTAGTTGCATATTTCCAAAGTTATAAAGGAAAATGTCGGAAAAAATGGGCTGATTTTAGCGTTTTTTTTTATTGTTGCATTTTTCCTGCAAAGAGCACAGGTTTTTCGAGCTGCAAACTTAGATACAGACTACTCTAACATGCCCTAACAACATAACAGAAATGCAGAACTATATCGCGCTTTGCGAATTTATTGTCGAATTGACTGGGCTATTTGCGAAATAATCATAAACAGTTGATTCGTATTGAATCCTAAAAGTGCGAAATTATTTAATTATTTTGTATTTGCGTGGATTTTAATTGTGAGTAAATATATTTGTGGATTGTGGTGCTTTGATACCTATATGAGAGTGCGACGTTGTTTTGTTTTGGTTTTTTATTTTTTTTGAGAAGTGAGATGGAAGTAAATTCATATACTTATGCTAGAACATAGAAATAATTTTATTTTAATAAAATAGATCATAGTTAAATAATCGTAAATTTCTTTTGGCATAAAGTCGCCAGAAGTATCTACCTATTATCGGCTGACCGTTTACATAGCTTTGAACGCGAACTATATTGTTTAATAGATAGGTAGTACATATATATCCCTTCATATATTAATGTGGGTAGGTAAGGTTAAATTTGAGATTTGTTGCAACACAAAATCATATAAATATAGGATGTAGATATTTTGATTTATATAATTGTTTTATAATCGTTATAGAAAGTGCCGATTTTTATGTTAAAGTCATCGATAATTTTGTTTCCGTCGAACGACGAAGCGAATTTATGTTTCGATAAATTTTTAAACTTTTATTTTATATTATTTTATTAAAGTTTTTTATTAATTGTCGTTATCAATAAAATTTAAAAAAAAATATGATTTTTTTTTGTAACCTTCCCTAGACCACGCAGCTAAACCAATACTAAGGACCAGGAATCGCCACTGGTGTATACATAATGTATTATGTCAACAAAGTAATGGGCTTGTGTTGTATTTATTCCGTAAGTCAATTAATTATACTCATAAAGGCGATACCTACATTATATTGTTTTTCATGGGTATGGGAACCAAAAATTATTTGCGGTTGAAATGTTGTCTACTACTTTGAACATTTACCTCGAAAAAAAACGAAGCGCCTTCAAAGAAATGCATATTTAAATTATTTAATTTATAATTTTAATAAGGAGAAGGGTTGCCATGGATTTATTTTGAAACAAAATAAAATTCAAATTCAGGCAATGAGCCATTGGTTATAAATCGCGATGCATTTAATCTCAATTTTATTCTTTTAAATTAACGTGGAATTTAATATGAAACCAGGAATGTGAACAAATTTATTTGAAAGTCATTTCTAATTTAAAATGTAAATTTCCATTGACATCATAGGCGTAGCCATCTATTGCGTAAATCCTCATTTAGTTGAGAAATGGAAACGCTATTTTGATGTTTAAAAAATTGATTTCTATTTTGCGCCTTGAAAATTTGAGTTTTGATCAATTTTGAAATTATAATTTTTTTAAATTATGGTAACCCTCAAAACATTCAGAATACTCTGTTTGTATATTTAAATATGGCTGCTGCTGAAAAGACACTTACTCTTCTATTAACATCCTTATGAGTATTTAATTATATTAACGCTTTGAATAAGATTGCTAAAAGAACATATTTTTGAAGCGAAGAATTAAAGATTATTTATGAAACTAAAAAACTTCTTATGAGATCACAAATGTTTTTTTAAGGACTTAGATTTGACAGAATTGTAAGCCAACCATAAACGGTGCACTGTGGTCAAAAAAGGCAAATTTCATGGCAAAAATACTAATTTCGATGTTTTATTTTTAAAGTTTTGTTTTTTATTTATAAAAGGAATATAAACGCAGCTTCAAAAACAGCGAACAAAATAATTTCCAGTAACAAGTTTGACTTACAAAGCTTTTCAAAGTTGGATTTATCAGCTTTTTTTGGTTTGAATGTTCGGAGAGATTGTAGTTTGTTTTAAAAAAAAGTCGTGTTCCCAGTGCTGAAATTTTAGTGTTAAAAGCAAATTTCCTTATGGAATATTTAAATTATTTTATTAATTGCAATAGTTGAACGCGTGAAATTTTCTTCTTATATCTATCAAAAATTGTTCTGTTATTATCTTGATTCTTAAAAAAATCCGCCGACTTCCACGCCACTTTTTATACGAATGCCAATTTTTATAAAAAACAATTATAAAAAAATGTAAACAAACTATTGATTATTACACTGAACATTCAATTTTTGTGAACCGCCCATTTGAACAGCGCATTTTGAATAAATTCCTCTTAAAACAAAATGTTTTTTGAGGTTTGCTGTAACTGAGTTTCTTTAATTACTTAAATTATTGTAAATCATTAAATTTCTTATTCTTAAACTACGTAAACACGGTCAAAAAATATGATTTTTGCAACGAAAAAAGTAATTTTGGACCATAATAAAGAACAAGTCCTCTAACATGATTTCAAACATTAGGGATCTTATAAGCATCCTATTCCAAACCTTTTGTTATTTGAAATCCAGATAGTTTCTTGGTATAGGAGGTATTGAACTCAGATCTCGTAAGAGTTTTTATAGAAGTATAAAATGATTAAAACTCTTAAATATGTGTTGTTATGAGATTAGAAAGACTACAAGACTACGTTTAGAGTTGAATTTGTCACCAAAATATTCTTATAAGACTACAAGTTAATATAATCTTATTCCAAGAAGAAAAATTGGTTAAGCTATAAGATTTTATTATTTCTCTGCTGCAAAAGTGTTCAACTCTTAAAATAAAGAGGTTATTATACCAATTTAATTTCCTAACAAGATGTTAATTCTTAAGTATAGATATGGGATAAAACAGAGTCTTATGGGAGTTTTTTTTTTTTTTTTTTCAAATTTCAAGAGTTTAGCTCTTTAGAGTTTGTTAGTTGGGATATAAATACATTTATTTTTCACTAACCGCTATTGTTTAAAAGTTACAACGCAAAATTAGGGGTTGATTTTTTTATATTGGTCATATCTTTTTTTTTATGAAACAAAAATGTCATAATTAAATTTGTAGAGCTTCTAATTATATATTATTTTGCTATAACATTTTTCTAGCAAATAAAGGTTACATGTCTGTGTGTGACGTCAAACATATACACTTAGCAAACTTCTAGGCTGGCCACGAGATGATACACGGCGAGACTTTTATAAGTCTCGTCTCGGTCTTGTTAAAATCGAAAATTTTCAGTCTCCTCGGTCTCGTGTCGGCCTCGTA
Organism: Melangyna quadrimaculata; assembly: GCA_949320155.1. Classification (NCBI taxonomy): domain Eukaryota; kingdom Metazoa; phylum Arthropoda; class Insecta; order Diptera; family Syrphidae; genus Melangyna; species Melangyna quadrimaculata. The sequence continues at coordinate 364,118,951 of OX439483.1, forward strand.
TAATTAAATCTCGTACCGGTCTCATCTTCGAAAAATACGATTTCCGGGCAACCAGTTGATTATTGGAACGAAATATAATATTGGAACGAAATTAAATATTTAGTTGAAATTGGATTTTCTAATATATAAGACTCTCTGTAAATGTCGGTCCAAATATACAGTCTCTTCTCGGTCTCGTCTCGGTATCGTCTCGGATGCTTAAAAGGCAGTCTCGTCTCGTGGCCAGCCCTACTAACTTCAGAACAACCTGTAAACCTAGGACTTAAATCAAATGACTCGGAATGTGCTTAATAGACTTTAAAAATATTGTGTTGACATACACTTCGTTTCTGTTAGTGCGTACATGTACATTATATACATACCATAACTATATGTACATACATGTATTATAATATTTGAAAATTCCTTACCTTTTGGAAAAACATTTCATAACTTTCATACGACGATAATGACCTTATATTCTTTGAAGTTATAAAGTGGGGTAAGGTTTGCCCAAAAACTTGTCCGTAATATCCAAATCCTTGGAAGATGCACACGAACTTAGAAGAACTCGAAGTAGACCATGAACAAAAAAAAAAAGTCTAGAACAACATGGTTTACCCATATAATAGTAATAATAACAATAATAATAGTATGACTACAACAAGACAAAAAGGATTCTCAAATAAACTTTTAGCCAGCGAACTTAGTATTCACCTTTGGATATTGTTTGACAACGACCGATGCAACGCACGCCCGCTATGACACTGCGGCACCCTTTTACCATGATAAATCTTTCGGAGATTCTCATACCTAGTGATCGTAATTAAAGTTGCACTGCTGTCGGTGTTCGAGTTATATTTATATAGGGAAATAACGAAAAATAAACAAAAGATACTCTTAAAAGGGTGCTTCTGAAATCATGTTTAAGATAACATGCTAAAAACCTGAAACTCTTCTAAGTATAAACATGTTTTTTTTCATTTTCTGGCTGCCAAAGACTTTAACTTTGAAACTCCTTTCATCTTTTTTCTATGATTTTTGTATAAAGATTATATCGGAGCACCCTGTATCTAAGAACAAAGAACTTTTCTAAAACTTTACCTTGAGAATAAATCCAAGGATTCACATGAACGGATTGATTTCCAACCAACTTGAAATCACGGAATTTTCTTCTATAGTACAATTATGCTCTTATACCTATAACCATATATATGTACATTTCTTAATTGAGGGCTTCGTGTTCGTATGGTGGTGGTGGCATTGGTAAGAGTAAGGTAGTTTCTTCTTTTTTTTTGTACACTGGTCCTGGAATTTTATAAAATCTTCTCTGTCATCATTAGGAAACATTAATTTGCAAATTGTGTGAGGAGAAGGAGTAAGAGAAACATTAAAGACAATTCAAATAGGAAAGCACAGGTGCATTTGGAAAACGCAGCCTGGATAATGGATTTCAGTGAAAGGATCAGCAGCATTTTGTGTTTGACTTTATAAAACTTAAATAAAGTTTTTGCTTTCATAGCAGATAAACGAAGTGATATAGTTTAAGAAGTTTTGATGGGATTATATATTTGAATGTAGCTACCGATTACATATACTACCTAGATAGACATTCCACAAGACATTGTACAACTGCAGAGAAAATACAGAAATATAATTTGAAAGTAATTAATAATTCAAAAATTTAAGTCAAATGGGATCAAGACCGATTTTATTTATATAAATTCCTTTTTTTCTGGTGGGGTTAAACTTCAATTGAATCGGACATTTTGAAAAAGGGATATGTTCACTTTATGAAATTTTTCAGGAGAAACAGGAACTTCTGGTCTAGTAAATTTTATATATCAATCTGATAAATTCCAATTATTTCCAAATGTTTGTGCAGTTAATAAAAAAAAATATATAGCTATGTATGTAGTTTCTAGACTTATTGTGGGTCGCTCAAAAAAGAAAAATAAACATTTACTTCCGCAAACAGTGTTTTCAAGATAACGGCATCTTAAAGTGTCATAAAAGCGTTATGTATTTGGAGGCTACATAGTTTTTTGCATACGACGAAAGAAAAAAGAGGAAAGAAAAAAAATTATATTAGGGGGTTCTATTTCCAGCTGTAAGAAGTGGGAACCCAGACCTTAAAAGTTTTGGGTGGGGTTTTTCAGAATCGTTTGTCCATCGTTTGTTGACGTTTGTCCAACCAAAAAAATCGTTTGTCCATCCTCAGGAAAAATGTTCTTAAGCTTTTCTTTTTTATAGCAACTCCACAAAATCAAAAAACTCGTCTACAGCCCCCAATAGATGACTTGAGAGGATGAGACTAAGTGCGTTCGTTTGTTCACCAGCTGTTTATGATTTTCCACCAAAACCGATATTTTCCATCCTTAGTTCAAAAGTTATTCAACATTTCTTTTTTAAAGCACCGCCATAGAAATTACAGCTTCTATTCCCTTCCGTTTAAGGGAACTTTTTTACAAAAAATGTATTTAAAATAGTAAACAAAATTTTTAAAACACAGTGGCATTACTTTTAATATCATGATATCTTTTCTGATCATTTATTTGATTTTCATCTTAATTAAAGTTTTTTAGTGAATAGTTTTCGAAATATTATTTTTTTAAAAATCAAAATTTTGGCTCTGGGATCTTAGTTTATATGGGATATTTGCAAACAAAAGTAGGTCATCTAAAAGGTCAGTACATAATTGGTAAAAAACTAGTTTCAGAAATTGGTCAGCCATATACAGTAGCGGATCCAGGGGGGGGGCTATAGGGGCTAAAGCCCCCCCCACAGCCAATTTGTAAAATTCGATTCATAATAGCCTGAAAGGTTTTACATTCTGGGCTAAGCAATTAATATGTTTGCAGTGTTTTTTTAACCCCAAGGAAATTTGATAAAAAAACGAGGTTGGGGCTGAACACCTTACACCATTATTTGTTTATTCTATGTAAGAGCTAGATAATTTTCAAGATAACTGGTATTTTTCCAAGCCAAAGACAATTTGGTGAAAAATACTATGTTGAGGCTGAATAATTTAAATCCCTAGCCCTAGGTTTCCGGCTAAGCATCAAGAGAAATTAGAATAGTATAGAAAAAAACGAACTAGGGCCTAGACAATTTACACTTCATTTTCATTATACGAATTTGGGGATCAATTTTTTCTACGAAAGCTGTTATTTTTTCAAGCCCCAAGACTATTTTCTGAAAAAAAATCTAAATTGGGGCTAAATAATAAGCCCCAAGAAAATTTATAAAAATAAACTAACTAGGGGCTAGACAATTTACACATTATTTTCATTATACGAATTTGGGGCTCGATTATTTCTACGAAAGCTGTTATTTTTTCAAGCGCCAAGACTATTTTCTGAAAAAAAATCTAAATTGGGGCTAAATAATAAGCCCCAAGAAAATTTACAAAAATAAACTAACTGGGGGCTAGACAATTTACACATTATTTTCATTATACGAATTTGGGGCTCGATTATTTCTACGAAAGCTGATATTTTTTCAAGCTGTTGTTTTGCGTTTTTGTGGTAATTTGTTGTGTTTGATTGTACCTGATGCTGAGTCCATTGGTTTTTTATCGTCTTCATTAGATAATTTTCGTTTCGATTGTGTGAAAATTGACGTTTATGGCTGATAAATTAATGTTCTGATAGTTGTTTATCCTGGAGTATCAGATGGTTATATTTTATTTTGGTTGTTGATCTTATACCTATGTTCCTAATAGCTTCAGCTTTTTTTAACAATTTCTTTTTTTCGACATTTTCCCTCAGTAGTTCGTCAAATATGGAAATTTGTTCATTATTTTTGTTACTATATTGGATTCAAAAATGTCTGTTATCAGCGATTTTACACTATGTATATTATAAAGTCCAAATCTTTTAACGAAATACTTTAGTTGAAAATAATACTAAGGCATTGTAAAATGGTGTTTTCCAACAGCCAACTTTCTTTTTCCTACATTAAAAAAAAAAATATATTTTTCCTTCTTAGTTGGCATTCTAGAACATTGATTTTTTCTTCGTGTCTATCAAGCTTTATGTTCAAAATATTGAATTTAGAATTTATTTTTATTTAAAACTGTGAATATGGAAATATGTTAATAACAAAAACACTTAATTTATATTCTATTGCTAAAACTTTACTTATTTACAAATGTAAACACATATGCATAAAATAACATCACAACATAATTTTTCAGTACATATTTTTTTTCTTCCACTAATGAAACTTCACTTATCTTTGTTTCTTCTACTTATAGAATAATTGATAAAAATTTATTTATTGCAAAAACTCAATATGTATTTTTAAAATAACAAAAACCAAATAATTTTCGAGTGCATTTGTTTCCTAAACTAAACTAAACTTATTTTAAAAATGTAAAATGTAATGTAAATGTAATTTTAAAAATATAAATATGTATATAAAGCGAATACATGTAACGAGTCGATGTTATTGTTTCTTCTACTTAGAAAAGAGTAGAATAATTGATAAAGATTAACTTATTTCAAAAAATCAATATGTATTTATAAAATAACAAACTTATTTAAAAAATGTAAATAGGTTTCTTCTTTAAAAGAAAAAATTGATAAATGTTAACTTATTAACAAATATGCAAAGCCATATTACATATATTTATTTTCTTAAACGGTTGGCCAATTAATAATTGTTATTAAATTCATTAAAAACGTCGGTTTGACAACTGATTCCTCTGTGGCTTAAAAAGCTTATTTTCAGCTTTTGAGACTGATAATTTTTAAGTGTATATGTTCCAAGAAAAGCCTTAAAAATATATATTTATGTTGTATACAAAAAAAATGTTTTAAACTTTATTTCGTTCTAGTATTTTGTGAAAAAAAAATAGCATAGGACAATATGGGATATACCATCCCATTGAAAGTATTTATGAATAATGAAAGCATTTGCATTTTTTGACAAAGACTCAAAGGAAAATAGAAGAATGTAGGTATTTGTGCTTCGAAATTAGTCAAACGGCAGCATTGATTAATGCATCTAATAATTTTTGATTTTTGATTGATTTTTATAAGAAAAAAAATATTCCGTTTTGGAACAAAGATATTTAATTTATTTTAAAGTTCATATGTGTGTCCAAAACTGGAGACCCAAGCCCCCCCCACAGCCAAATCTTAGATCCGCTACTGGCCATATATGAAATATTTAATCAATGGCTTAAGTTTTTCAAGGTCACACGATTTTAAGCATCACCTCATTTATGAGATGTGCAAAAAAAAGGCCACCAAATTGTCATAGAAGGTCCGCTAGTTTCAGTAATTGGTCAGCTATAGGTTTCTTTAATAATTAATACGGCCTTGAAAAAAACTACAAGAATTTTTGAAAAAAAAAAAACTAACTATGGGTAGCCGTTTATGTGGATTTGGTTTACTTTCAGATGATGAGTATTTTTTTTCGAATAACTTAAAAATAACGAGCTGAATCAAGACGACATTGAATACAAATTTAAAAATTCATTAAAAAAATATAACTAACTAAACTAACAAATTACTGAAACTAGCTGAACTCTTATGCCGATTTGGTGGTCTTTCAAACAGGTGAAAAAAGGCAATAAGAAACCACCTTGCTGGACACACGAAATTGGCATTATTAGAAAAGAAAAAGGAAGACTTTTCAATACAGCCAAACGAATTAAAATGAATTAGACTGAGAAGCATACAAAAACAGTCAAAGAAAATTCAAAGCTGAAACACAACGGGCGAAACTAAGCTCGTGGCAAACTTTCTGCACCCAAAGTGGAGGAACAAACGAATCAGCGAGACACGATACTAAGAAAAATTCAAGCAAAGGAACCAGTTTCCCTGGGGTCTCTTAAAGGCCCTAATGATCAATGGACTGAATCATGTGGATATAATCACTGGAGCTTCTTATCAAAACTCATTTTCCTAGTTATAACTTTTATGTTAATAACACAGAAGATGCAGCACAAACGGAGCACACGGTGCCACCAGATAATATAACGGAGGATAAAATAAACTGGGCGATAAAATCGTTTTCACCCTACAAATCCCCGGGAACAGACAGCATCTTCCCCTTGATGTTACAGAAGAACACTAAACATGTCACCCACTATCTCAAGCGCTTCTATGTAAGCAGCCCTTAAGTGGGGATACATTCCCTTGGCATGGCGTGAAGTAAAAGTAGTCTTCATACCGAAAGCCGGAAAACCAAGACTCACGAAAGCCAAAGACAACAGATCCATATCCATTAATCAAACATCGTTTGTTTTAAAAACCTTCGAACGACTAATAGAAATACACGAAGTATTCTAAAACCGAATGTATTGTCACCTGTCCAACATTCTTACACGAAAGGAAAAAGTTTTGAAACAGTACTCCACAACTTAGTAGGCATAGTAGAAACAGGACTCAAGAACAAAGCGGTTTATGTATGATACGGTCAAAAGAGCACTTGTACACCTTGAAGAAGTTAATTCCCTCATTAACTAGATTATCTGCACGTTAAAATACAAGCGCATTAAATCAGAACTAGGGGATACACGGACCAAAGTATCCACACCTAGGGGGACTCCACAAGGAGAAGTTCTCTCACCACTTCTGTGGATATTGGTTATGAACGAAATCCTGATCGAACTGGAACACAGCTTTGTCAAGGTAGTCGCCTACGCAGACGACTTGCTAGACGGCGCTGCTAGCGACTGGTAAATTTCTTTCCACAACTAGCGAATAGATGAACTACGCTCTGTCGAAAGTATGTAGCTGGACGATGAAATGTGGACTCTCGGTCAACAAGCAAAAAAACGAACTGGTACTTTTTATTAACAAAAGGAAAATACCAGATTTTGTCCTACCGCCAATAGAAGAAATCCGACAGTCTTTCAGAACATGCCAAATATCTGGGCGTAATTCTTGACAAAAAGCTAAACTGATTTGAACATTAAAGAAAGGGCCAAGAAGGCCATGATCGCTTTTTACTCCTGCAAAAGGATCTTTGGTAAGACCTGGAGTCCAAAATCTAAGATCATAATATGAATGTACACGGCTATTATAAGACCGATCTCTACATATGGTAGCCTGGTTTGGTGGAGCGCGATGGACAAAGAAACTAATTATAAAACGCTTAATAAAGTTCAAAGACTAGCATATATAGGAATAACAACATAAAGCCCCTAGATCTACTTGTTCAAGAAACTGTAGCCTACAGTGCCCTAAGACTAAGCCAAACCAATAGCTGGAAAAGGAACTATGTAGGTCGCGCACAAATTATCAACGAATTTACGTAGGGGTATGTATGCACAAACTACACATCACCCCGTACAGATTTAAAAAAAACATTTTCTGTCTCCATCTCCACAAGAGGGGAATGGGATGCTGGTTTACAACAATCAGATGAACGGGTGCACCGCGGTGGTAGAAATATACACCGATGGTATGGATCGAAGATGGATACGGGTGAAGATGCGGGATTCTTATCAGAAACCCTCAATTTAGCCAAACTTATAGACTCCCCGATTACAGAAGTGTATTCCAAGGGATTAAGGGTGCCGAACAAATATTAATGATAGCGATACCACGGGGCACGGGCTGATATCACTTTTTACATTGACAGCCAGGCAGCAATCAAGGCCATCTCTGCCACAGAAATCAAATCCAAACTGGTTTCATGCTGTCGTGAAGAGCTTAGAGTTTTTGCCACACGGCACAACATCAGACTCCGTTGGGTCCTTGGACACTGTGGAATTGAAGGTAATGAAAAAGCAGATGAACTGGCAAGGACTTGTTCATCGTTAGATCCAAGCCTAACAGACTCCAGTGTTTAAATTCCACCCTGTGCCATTGAACAGGCGATTAATAAGAAAATAGTGGCACTTACCAATGACAGGTGGAATTCACTTGTTACTTGTACTACTACAAAGAATCTGTGGCCCAGCTACAATAAGAAAAAAACAGACAAAATTATGACCCTGAAAAAGAGATCCCTGCATCTTATAAGAGGAATTATTACAGGACATAATCTCTTAGAGTATAATAAAAACAAAATGGGACTTAAAACTTTAGACCTATGCAGAAGCTGCGGAGCCGAAGAAGTAGAGAAGGACACCCTTCCCTACCTATAGGTCACTGTCCGGCACTCTGCAACATTAGGACAACATTTTTGGGTAGCTACTTCTTCAATGATTTAGCAGAAATCTCGAAGTCAACAGATAACAACATCTTAAATTTAATGAACTTCATCAACGCCTCGAAATGACTCGATGCTCCATAGGATTTCATAGGTTATTTATTTTAAAGCGTTGATGGTCCAATCCATCGGGGTATCACAAAGGATCAACATTGATCTTAGTGTGACGGGAACAAGATCTACTGGCAGCCCATCTACCTAATCTAAACTATATCACAAATGAAAAATATGTGCACAGTTATCGAGAAAATCAAAAACCAACAAAATGATTGTACAAGAGGTACCTACCAAGAAGTCGAACCTAAACTTAAACATGGTATTAAAACCCATTGAATAAAAATAACGGCGCAAAATTTTAAACAACCTCTTGTAAAAGGCTAAGCATTTTACTAGTAAGCAATTTCCTAAGTATTTATAGCAGCAAGCAGTAGTAAATTACTAGCTATTTCAAAATTTTAAACCTTTTGCTAACTAGTAAATTGCTAACTAAGCAGATAAAATAACATGTTTAGGGTTTAAATTTGATGAATACAATTATTGTTCTTACCCGTTGTAAATTAATTGTATGTTGATGGAAACATGTGCTCTAAATAAGATGTCGATGTTTATATTTTATCATTTTAACTTCATTATTTACAAAAAAAAACTGTGTACCAGTACCAGCAGGACTCGATCCTAGACCACTCGGGTCCATCGGTGAGATATACCATCAGATGCCATATGGATTTAGCAAATTGCTAAAAGTTAAAGTAACCATTTTGTGATTTTAACTTCAGTAAATTGTTAAGAGATAGTAAGATGTTAAAATCGTTTAAAATTAGCAAAATCTTCTTTTTAACTTTACTTACTAAATGGCTTTAAAAATTAACTTAATCGTTTAAAATTTTGCGCCAATCTTACTATACTCTAATTAGGTAATATAAATATTTGAGTAGGTATTTTAACTTTAATGTTCTTATATTTAACTTGGTCAAACAAATTTCATCAATAAAACAAAAGTAATCTTGTTTTAATTTCCCTAACTAAACATTTTTTAATCACAAAAACTACAGAGTGAAGTTCGATTCCCAATGCGACGTTAAAACGTGACGAGAGCGTGACATGAATCGCTGTCATTTTTTTCTAGTTATAAAATCGTTCCCCAATTCACAATTCGACGAGTTTTTTGACAGCATTAAATTATTTATTATTTTTGTTCTTGCTGTGCTGTGTGCGTTCAAAATAATGAAAAAAAAATCAAACTGAAATTACTTTAATTATTTAAATATTGTAATTGTGTTTTTCTTTGGGCTCGTGAAATGATTTTCGGCTAAAAATGCAAAGAAATTAAAACAATACAACATTATAATATTGTCAACACAAATAGATCTATAAATATAATTTCATTGTCAACAAAATTTATATTTATTTTCGTTAATTTCAGCTTATCTGTTGTTTTCTTTATTCTTTTCTACAATTTCATAAAATTCACCATCAGTCAAATATAAAAAAAAAAACAAAAAAAACGTCGACGAGAGCATTTTTTTTTTCAATTTTCCCAACTCCGGCGTGACGTGACGACGAGAAACGTTTCATTGTGCATACCCTGGCGTTTCCTCATATAATTACATGTTTTGAAATCGGTTTGACAACTACGACGAGTTCTCGTCACGCTCACTTCGCGTTTTCACGTTGCATTGTGAATCGAGCATGAAGTGAGAAACTAAACACAAATAATTGTACATAATAATGGTATACGCGGCGGAGGATATACGGCCAGCGCCACGATAAAAAAAACCTACCTACACTGTTTGTCAGCACCGTCTATGTATATTTATGGGTGAAAATAAGATATGCCCATAAGAAGCCATGTTAGTGGAAACGACACGAAGTCACGTGTTAATGTTCCTTTAATTTGTCTTGTTTGCCACCAGAGGATTTATGTACGTCTTTTGGACTGAAAAATGCAATTTTCCCACCTTCTCGATAGTATTTCTTATAATGATGGTTTGAAAGCTGTTCTTATGTTTTCTACTCGTACTTTAAATCATACAAGTAGGTACCTTTACTCCAGTGTTTACTTTGTCAACGAAAAAAGTATTTATTAATCAGGAGCGGATTGGTGTTGTCTTATTTTTGTATTTTAAATTAAATCTTATTAATTCTACAATTTTTCAACTTTTTTTTGAACCTTTATATAGGTAACATAAACAGCATTTAAAACTCTTGAATAAAAAGTTCTTGATTACTTTCAAGCCTTTTAAGCGTTGCCTGTATAGTCTAGGAAAGATAGGAAATTTAATATGGGAAACCGGGGACAAATTAATTAATGAATTTTTATTGCTGGTTTCGACGCAGAATTTTATCCTCAACAACATATCCAAAGTCCTCCAAAATCCCTGAATTGACTTTTTGTGTAGACGCATTTTAAGAGTTGTAGAGGGCAGTGAGGCGGGAGTTTGAAAAATTTGTTGTAATACAATATAATCATATGACACATGTTTTTAGGGTGCTTTTCAACGCTGATTCTAAAGAGACCAAAACTGAAAAGATACATGTATCCTGTGGATAGTTAATGTCATTTTTATGAAATGATCACTTTTTTTAAAGTACAACAAGTAATATATTACCCAAAACCATTCTAAAATAGTGGGATTTTAATAAAATTTGGTATAAATTTTTCATTTGGCATGTTTACTAAGAATGAAAAGAGTCCCCAAAAATATCTGTGGTGAAAGGGTGTATTTTTTTAGGGCGGCAGCGGACGAATTCTTTAGATGGAATCAACGGTGGCGTCTACAGTTCAAGTTAGGTTGAACTACTTGTTGAACACCTTATATGGGCTATTACGACATATTTGTAGCTCAGGCCTATAAGGAGCGGTTTATCCGGTTCCCTACCCTTGGAGTTATACGAAGGGTCTGGTCCTCCGGGTCGGGGGTTGTGCGTCGGGGTAACTTCCCTACCACGTAAAAAAAAGTTGTTCCGAAACAACAACAAGCCTCGGATATGGATGATTTTAAAGTTGACGACCCCAGCAAACGAAACAAGGACAATGAATTTCGGATCTGCACGTGGAACGTCCTGTCCTTATAAAGAACACGTGCAGCCGAACAATTAGTGGAGAACCTGGACAGGCTAAAGGCTGACGTAACAGCCATCCAGGAAGTGCGATGGGATGGAGAGGGCGTACGGAGACTGAAAACGTGTGACATCTACTACGGCGGGTGCTTGAAGGAACAGGGTCAGCGGCTCTTTGGTTGTGGTTTTGTGATAAGGGGAAGACTTAGGCAAGAAGTCTTGGGCTTCCGAAGTGTAAGCGAGCTCCTGGTCACAATCCGCATCAAAGGCAAATTTAAGAATATTTCGCTGATCTGTGTTCACGCCCCCCATGAAAGGAGAGAGGACTCAACCAAAGAAGCATTCTACGATCTCCCGGAGACAACGTATGATATGTGCCCGAAGTACGACGTGAAGATCATTCTTGGTGACTTCAACGCAAGATTCGGAAAGGAGGGCATCTTTGGTTCGATAGCCGGAGGACACAGCCTACACGACGAAACTTCCGGCAACGGACACAGGCTGGCAGACTTTGCGGCGGGGCGAAAAGTCATCATCTCAAGCACCTACTTCCCACACCTCAATATATACAAGGGGACTTGGCGGTCGCGTGATCAACTAACCGTCAACCAAATCCACCACGTTGCGATAGACGCGAGACATGCTTCCAGTATCTTGGACGTCCGAACGTTCCGAGGGGCCAAGATTGACTCGGATCACTACCTGGTGGTAGCTAGACTACGTATGCGGATATCCATGACGCGACAACGCAGAGCACATGCTGTGAAAAGATTCGATGTCGAGAAGCTTAAATCGCAAGAGACCGCCAGAACTTTTGCAGACCACGTACTTCTTAGTCTCTCAGGAGGTCCGACACCAGAATCAAGTGCAGATGACCAGTGGGAACACTGTCAACCAGCCATCAGAAGTGCCGCCTCTGACGTGCTGGGTTTCACTAGGCGAATACAACGAAACCCCTGGTTCGATGAAGAGTGCCGGCTAGCGCATGCAGCTAAGGACGAGGCTTGCCAGGCAATGCTGCAGACTCGAACAAGAGCTGCTGAGAGAGTGGCCCTGGAGCTCTACGGGCTGAAACGCAAAGAGGAACGCCGACTTCTCAGGAGGAAAAAGAGAGAGCACGAGAAGCGGGCGGTAGAGTCTATTGAGGGTTGTAGCGGTAGGGGAGATGTTCGAAAATTTTATCAGAGGGTGAAGCGATCCACCCAAGGATTCAAGGCTAGAACGGAAGGCTGCCGAGATGAGAGTGGGAATATGGTAGTAGACACACAGTCAGTGCTGAGGATCTGGAAAGAACACTTCTCTAGACTGCTTAATGGCGAAGACAGCCAAGATGCCGCTAATAGGCAGAACACTCCATTCAACTTGGACGATGATGGCCAAGAGTTCCGTCCACCCGACCTAACCGAAGTGTGGCTGGCGATATCCAAACTTAAGTCGTACAAGGCTGCTAGTGTGGATGGCTTGCAAGCCGAACTATTTAAATCAGCGGGAGATGAAGTGGCTAGGAGCATTTACCAGCTCAGCTGCAAAATTTGGTCGGAGGAAAGTATGCCCGATGAATGGAACCTCGGTATAGTGTGCCCCATCCATAAAAAGGGAGATGTTCTGAAATGTACCAACTACAGAGGAATCCTGTGTGACCGCTTATAACCTTTTGTCATTGATCTGATCGGCCCATATCAGTGCGGTTTTAGGCCAGACAAGTCAACCGTCGATCAAATGTTCACACTCCGACAGATTTTAGTAAAATCCCGGGAATTCCAGATCGATACACACCACCTTTTTATCGATTTTAAAGTCGCGTATGATAGCGTGAAAAGGGACGAATTATACAGAGCCATGTCGAGTCTCGGCATCTCTGCCAAACTCATCCGCCTGTGCAGGATGACGATGGAGAAATCTCGCTGCTCCGTCAAAATTGGTAAGAAAACCACCGATTCCTTTGATGTTGAGAAAGGATTGAGGCAAGGCGACGCGTTATCATACTTACTTACTTAGATCCTTGACCCCTCTAAGGGGCACAGGGCGTCAACTACCGCTACACGCCATCTCGTTCGGTTTCTGGAAATGTATTTTAGCTCTCCCCAACTTTTACCGAGCTTTTGTGATTCCTTGTCGACTGTTCTGCGCCAAGATTTTCTCTGGCCTCCAGGTCTTCTGACATCTTGGATGAGTGGATCCCACTCCATTGCATGTCTTGCAATAGAGTCTGCACCACGACGTAGGGTGTGACCAATCCACTGCCACTTTCTTTTCCTAATAACGATGTCAATAGGACTTTGCCCCGTTCTCCGAAGGACTTCTTGGTTGGAGATGGTGTTCGGCCAAAAAATCCTTAGGATTTTTCGGAGACATCTATTTTCGAAAGCTTGTAGCTTCCTTGTGACAGAGGCGGTCACTTTCCATGTACTACACCCATATAGTAGTACTGACTCTATGTTCGACCGGAACAGTCGCAGCTTGGTCTTCGTAGTATAGACGTTGCTCCTCCAAACTTTAGACGCGTTTTCATGCAACCTATTCAACATCGTTCTTGAAGCCATTGTACGCAACGCACATGTCAACACCAGCGGTACAATCTATCAAAAGTCCGTTCAATTGCTTGCATATGCGGATGACATAGACATTGTCGGCAGTAGGAAGCGAGCTGTGGCAGGGGCATTTGCGAGTATTGAATCGGAGGCGGCTTAAATGGGATTGGCGGTTAATGAGAACAAGACGAAGTATATGCTGTCATCGAGAGAGGACTCGGGCAAAATATCACGATGGACAGATATAACTTCGAAGTTGTCAAGGACTTTGCCTACCTGGGTTCCACTATTACATCGCAGAATGACATCAGTGCAGAGACCAAGCGAAGTATTACTCTTGCCAACCGCTGTTTCTTCGGTCTAAGAAGGCATTTAAGTAGTAAGGCCCTCTCTCAGAGAACCAAGGAGACTTTATACAAGACCCTAATCACCCTGGTCCTGCTTTATGGGTCAGAAGCATGGACACTGAAAGGTTCGGATAAAAATCTGCTAGGGTGCTTTGAGAGGAAGATTCTTCGTGTGATTTTCGGTCCGGTGTGTATCGAAGGAGTATGGAGAAGAAGATTCAACGACGAGCTATACAGCGACGTTGACCTGGTCAAAAAGCTGAAAATACAGCGGCTGCGATGGCTGGGGCACGTGGAGCGTATGGACAGCAACGCACCTGCCCGAGGAGTCTATGAATCCAACCCCGATGGGGTACGCAGCAGAGGAAGAACCCGTAACAGGTGGCGCAATCAAGTGAATGACGACATCAAAGCACTCGGTGTGCGCGACTGGAAGCGGCTAGCTAGGGACAGAGCTGGCTGGAGGGGCTTGTTAGTTGAGGCCGAAGCCCATCCTGGGCTGTGAGTGCCATCAAAAGTAAAGTAAGTAAGATGTTAGGGCGTCATTATTACCATAACATCTATGAATAAGTTTTGACACTAATGAAATTTGATAAAAATATTTAATATTTCATGGATTACAAGTATCAAAAGAGACCATTAAAATAGCTTGATCCAAAGAATTTTTTTTAGAGAGTTTATATTTGACCTGTACAAAATGTTAGCTCTTATGAAGAATTGTATTTTCGTGTAATCGAGATAGTACATAATGACATTATGATATATGATTTAAAGGTATTATTTTAACGCCGAATCTAATAAAAGAAAAACCAATATGATACAAGCACCCTAAAAAAAGTTATATTCATTTTGAAACAGAAATTACTGCTTTTACCGTTAAGAAGGTCAAACATTACACCCCCAAAACCTTCGATATTTGTACGGACTCTTTTGATCCTTGGGTGCCAATATAAATTTAATATTTTTAGCAAAGTTCAAAAGTGTCAGAATTGGTTCATGGATGTTATGGTAATAATCACCCACTTGCATCTCGCCCTCAAAAAAACACCCTTTCACCATATATATGTGAGATAAAATCATGAATAGGTACGTGTGATGACGGCCTTAGATATTATTTATGGAAATTGTGCTCTCTCTAGAGTTACTAATGCCCTCTATATTCTGGCAGTAATTACATGTGTTTTAGTTTTTCATTGTCACGTTGTCAGCAGTGCGAACATCGAAGAACATTTTATTGTTCGATTTCGATTCGGTAACTGTTCTAGATTGTTCGCCGATGCCAAAGGTTACATGCTGAGAACAAATTAAGCTATACAAAAATGGCAATAGAAAAAACGGAGCTTAAGAAATCTCTAACAGCAGCGGTGGGGTCTAATCTAAATCCTCCCAATATTAATACCTTGAATGAAGAGGACCCTGCACCTGCTAATGATGGTTTTGTACAGCAGCAGTCAGAGCCATTGCCGAGAAATGTGACTCCAGACATTTGGCCAACATTTTTTAAAGGAATGATGGAAATTATGAAAGGAAATCAGCAGGAACCATCACCTTCATCATCACCTTCGTTATCAAATGTGCAAACGAAGAAAATGAAATCTAGTGAGATTTATGTTCCAGCATTTGACCCCGATGAGTCCCAATTCACAGCAGCTCAATGGTGCGAGGAAATTGAGTATCATCGCAAGCATAATTTGTGGACAGACTACGAAACAAGAAATGCAGCGTTCACGCATTTGCAGGGGCGTGCTAAGAAGTGGGCCTCTCGCTTATACCCACTATGTCGAACGTGGGAAGATCTCAAAGAAAGATTGACGAGACAATTTGCAGCAACTAAACGTTTTCACGATCTTTTTCGTGACATGGTGGATTATACTAGCGAACAAGCAACTTCATATCTGGAATATTCCACAAACAAACTTGTGATGATCGACAGGCTGGTGACAAATTGGAGTGAAGCGAATAAAATCGAAGTGGTAATTTCTGGTATTGCAGATGCACAGGTACGATCAGAATTACTAAAAACAACACCTACAGATTTTATCGGACTGGGTAGACATTTAAACACTTATTCTAAATCAAAATTAAAAAGATCTTATGATAGTCATTCTAGTTCTGATGTTCTTAATTTTAAAAGGCCAAAAATTATTGAACAACAGCCATCAAGTAGTCGTCAGTGCCATCATTGTGGACAAATAGGTCACATTAAACGAAACTGTTTGATCTTTCGTAATAAAAATAAATCCGTAAACGAACACTCAAGATTGCCGCAGTCGAATTTTAATGATAAAAATATTCAATGTTCTTTTTGTAAGAAAATAGGTCATACAGAGAAAACATGTTTTTCAAAACAAAGAAAAGAACAATTTGATGAGTTTAAAAATCCAGAACTACCCTCAAAATCTGTAAATGTTTGTTCAACTTCAAATACTGCTCTAGTTGCTATGAAAATATTTAATTTTAATTTGCAAGCTTTGATTGATAGTGGTTCGGAGTGTTCTCTTATAAGGAAAGAAATTGCTGACAGTCTTCCGGTTAAAAAGATATTTTCATTTACACGACTTACTGGCATCGGCTCCTTACCGCGCTATTCATTCGGTACTTTGACCACTCACATAGAAGTCTGTAACATATGCGTTGAAATAACTTTTGTAGTTGTAGAATCAGGGCTGTAGCGAGATTTTTAGGAATCCGGGTTTGGAATTAATAATAAATAGTAATGGTGCAAGAATAACTCGTCATTCCGATATAAATGCCTGTGTGTCAAAATACTCAGGTTTTAATTTACACGATCTTAACACGGATCTAAATGAGGAAAAAGATAAAGAAAAACTTATTTCTATTATAGATTGTTTTAAGGATAGTTTTGTCACAGGCAATTCTAGATCTACTGTTACAACTGGAGAAATGGAAATTAAATTAAAGAATCCTGACAAAATTGTTCAACGTCACCCTTATCGCCTAGCTCCAGTAGAGCGTACGACACTTAGAGAAATAATTGCGGATCTAGAATCAAAAAACATTGTTCGGGAAAGTTCATCCCCTTTTTCGAGTCCAGCTTTACTGGTAAAAAAAAGATGGCTCCGATCGTTTATGTGTTGATTTTAGAGAACTGAATATGAATACTGTGCGTGATAGCTATCCTTTGCCTCTAATATCCGAGCAGATTGATACATTAGGACAATCTCAGTATTTTACTTGTTTGGATATGGCATCTGGTTTTCACCAGATACCCATGGCAAACAATTCAATTGAAAAGACTGCATTTATTACTCCCGATGGTGTATGGGAATATTTGAAAATGCCATTCGGGCTTTGTAATGCTCCCGCGGTATACCAAAGGGCTATTAACAAGGCATTAAAACATTTGAAGGACAAAATGGTTCTTATTTACATGGATGACGTGTTAATATTTTCAAAAAGCCTAGAAGATGCATTTCGAAATCTTGAATTGACTTTAGCTGCATTGACTGAGGCTGGATTTATGTTTAATTGGAAGAAATGTGCATTTGTTAAAAATTCAGTAGAATATTTAGGCTATGTAGTCAGCAATGGCTCAATCAGACCAAATCCTACAAAGATTGATGCATTAACTAATGTACCTCTACCGACAAATGTCAAGGAGCTGAGGCAGTTTAATGGATTAGCTTGATATTTTAGAAAGTTTGTTCCAAATTTTTCATCTATTATGGCTCCACTTTATAAATTAACAAAGAAAAACTTGAAATGGGAGTGGAAAGATGAGCAAACTAAAGCTCATAAGATAATTATTGATTATCTTACCAATGAGCCTGTATTAACCATATTCGATCCCTCTAAACCTATCGAACTACACACAGATGCTAGTTCCATCGGTTTTGGCGCAATACTTTTCCAAAAAATCGATGTTCAATTGAAAGTTGTTGCATATTATAGTCAAAGAACTACTAATTCAGAGAGCAAATTCCACAGTTATGAGCTTGAGACCCTTGCTGTTTTCAAAGCCTTGAAACATTTCAGACACTATCTCTTCGAAAGGCATTTTAAAGTAGTTACTGATTGCAATGCCCTAAAGGCATCTCGCAACAAAAAAGAGCTCCTTCCTCATGTTCATAGATTGTGGGGTTTCATGCAATCATTCGATTTTGAAATTGAATATCGAAAAGGTGAGCGGATACCGCACGTTGACTTTCTAAGCCGTAACCCTTCTGACAGTAGTAACAAACAAGTAAACGTGGTGCGTATAAATGATGATTGGTTAGTTGCAGAACAAAGGTTGGACCCGGATATTAACAGAATAATAGAATCATTTGAGAATGACACCTTAGATTCAAATTTGAGATCTTCATACTTAATTAAAAATAACTTGTTGTATAAGAACTTTCAGGTAAATAAGAAAACGTACAGTCGCGTTATAGTACCCAAAAATTTCCGATGGCAAATAATTCAGCGTTTTCATGATGAACTAAAACATCTTGGTTGGGATAAAACACTTACAAAAATTAGGGAACATTTTTGTTCCCTAAAATGACCTCTTGTGTCAGAGCCTATGTTAATAGATGTTTACCGTGTAAGATTAATAAAAATCCATCTGGCAAAAAACAATCGGTTTTGCATCCAATAGAAAAAGTGATGCAACCATTTCATACTGTCCATATAGACACAAGTGGTAAATTAACTGGATGTAAGTCTAACAAAGAGTACTTGATTGTAATCGTCGATTCATTTACAAAATACTGTCATCTTACTCCCGTCAAAGATCTAACATCGAAGTCGGCAGTTTCTGCACTTAACAATTTGGTAAGTCAATTCGGTACACCTAGACGTATCATTTCCGATCAAGGAACTGCTTTCATGGGACAGGAATTTCAAGAACTCTGCAATGAATGGGGAATAGAATTTCATGGGGTTGCTAGTGGTATGAGCCGTGCAAATGGTCAGGTGGAGCGGTTTATGTCAGTTTTAACTAATTGTCTTTCTATCGTTGAAAACCATGAACAAAAGTCTTAGAAAAACAGTAATAGGTTAAGTTCAACTTGCTTTAAACTGCACAGTTTCAAAAAGCACTGGAAAGAGCCCTCTGCAATTACTGTTAGGCTGTAACAAATGCCCACCTCGTCTAAATGCCCTCATACAAGAGTGTGAAAAACTTAATTTGTCAGAAATAAGGCAGGATGCTAATTCTAGAATGGATAAACAAGCCGTTATAGATAAAAAACGGTTTGATGCAACTAAAGCTAAGATACGTTCATTTTTGTTGGGTGATCTTGTCCTTGTTCAGAAAAACCCTCGGGTTAATAAAAAACTTGGCGAGAAATACTCAGGGCCTTTCAAAGTAGTGGAAGTATGCCCGGCCGAGAAGTATAGGGTGGAGTCATTGTCAGGAGACCGCCAGCAATACGTATGCCATGAGAGACTTCGAGAATATCCATCTAGCTTGTCAAATCTGTCTGACTGTTTAGATACTCTTTTAGTTGATAGTAATAATGAGGATAATGAAGGATAGTAACGTTTCTTTTGTTTCATTCTAATTATTATATTCACATATCCATTTATTTTCCGTTTTGCTGTATGACTTCTTTTCAATATTGAAATTATGATTGAATTGTCTAACTGAAATTAACTTGTTTATTTAATTACCAAACCTATGTTCGTTTACCTACTAAAAAAAAAAAAAAAAAAAAAAAAAAAATAATAAAAAAAAAAAAAATTTAAATAATAGTTGTAATAATTAGTTTTGAAAGCCTTAACGCTTTGCATTTTTGAAAATGATTCATAATATTCAAAGCTTTTACACTTGATATTATTGAGACTTTGTTTGTTGAAAGCCTGAACGCTTTGCAGTTAAAATGATTTATTATATTGAAAGCTTTTACGCTTTATATTATTGAGATATGCTGATTGTTGAAAGCCGGATAACGCTTTGCATTTTAAATTTTGTTGATTATGATATTGGAAACTTTAAATCTTTATATAACTAAAATTATTTCTTTTGGAGAAGTATTTTGTATATAATGAAGTTTTGAATTTTAGGGTACATTGTATGGTAAAGATTTACGTTAAATTCAAGCGATTTCCGATGGGATTGAATTGATCTTCATGAAACAGATTGAGTCAACGCGAGAGCACGTTGATTGTCAGAATGGCCGTGTGAGATAAAATCATGAATAGGTACGTGTGATGACGGCCTTAGATATTATTTATGGAAATTGTGCTCTCTCTAGAGTTACTAATGCCCTCTATATTCTGACAGTAATTACATGTGTTTTAGTTTTTCATTGTCACGTTGTCAGCAGTGCGAACATCGAAGAACATTTAATTGTTCGATTTCGATTCGGTAACTGTTCTAGATTGTTCGCCGATGCCAAAGGTTGCATGCTGAGAACAAATTAAGCTATACAAAAATGGCAATAGAAAAAACGGAGCTTAAGAAATCTCTAACATATATTTTTGGGGAATATTTTGATTCTTAGTAAACATGCCAAATGAAACATTTATACCAAATTTAATTAAAATCCCATTATTTTAAAATGGTTTTGGGTAATATTTATATTACTTGTTGTACTTTAAAAAAAGTGATCATTCCATAAAAATGACATTAACTATCCACAGGATATATGTATCATTTTAGTTTTGGTCTCTTTAGAATCAGCGTTGAAAAGCACCCTAAAAACATGTGTCATATGTTTAGATTGTATTACAACAAATTTTTCAGCTTGACAAACTCCCGCCTCCCTCCCCTCCTCCACCTCTTAAAATGCGCCTGTACAAGAAGCCAATTCGTGGATTTTGGGGGACTTTGGATATGTTGTTGAGGATACAATTCTGCGTCGATACCAGAAATAAAATTTCATGAATTAATCCGATCAAATCTTTCTTAGACTAGAAGCTTTCTTGTTAAAAATAGACGACTCGTAAAGAACAAAAATAAACAATTCTTTATCAAAAAATCATAATGTTTTATAACAAACTTCGGTAAGCATTTTAAATGGTATAATCAACAATTTTCTATGAATAAGCAAAACTAAAACACTCCAAAGAAATATCGAATGACTAAGCCATTTGTAATAAATGTATTCGTGATTTTGGTCGTTCGAGATTTTGAAAACTCGAAATTTTGACCATTTACAATTACAATCTGAAAATGAATACACATTTGTGCTTTCTATTTAAAATAAGTGTACTAAAGTACTTATATGATATAAGCATTTTGCTACTTATATCTCAAGGAATATATCTATTCACAGTTGTAATGTTTTAGTTTTAGGTCATTCCTTATGATGATGATAATTGAAAAGGCTCATTATTTCCAACAAAAAAAAATATAAACTTCAACTGTTTCAATGAACTTACCTAATTTCAACTCCCCCGAGAGTTTGACCTTGACGTTGGTAGGGGAGCTTATGTGGGGTTCTCCAGCAATCCAGCTGCGGAAACAAACTAACTTACAAACTCAAAACTATGAAATTATGGATAGTACGACCAAAAAGAAAAAACCATTGGTACGGATATGTGCCAAAACGTCGGCAGAAGTCACGGCTGCCGGCGCGGGCTTGGCTCCTTCGTTAATCGAAGTAGATAAGTCGCCAGTGACAAAACTTTCCATACGTAACATCGACGACGAATACATGAACATAAACAAAACTGACAAGACATTGACAGAGGAAGAAGAAGACCTTCTTCTGGACCCCTTTGCGAACCTCGGAGTAAGAGATGGAACTAGTGTCGGAACAATGGGCATTGATGATATCAGTGATTGCTGTTCCGAGGCTAGCTCAAATATTTCAACATTGTCTACCGCCTCGAGGCGGACCCCCAACAGTAAACAGACAATCAAGCGACTTGGTTCAAGGAGGTGGATTGACCTGACGGAACTGGAACGGAAGCGACTACAAAACGCACAAGACTTTCTGCAGCAGCAGCGTACAATGATGAATGGGCCTCACGCCTGTACATCAGAGGAGGTTTCTGTTGCGAAGGCCTTGGGCGTAAATCAGTTGATGGGGCCACTCAACACTTACGAAGGGAAACCTCAACGTAAGGGGAAGGTGACACCATCAACCGGACAATCGACAGACATACATAAACCTAAGCCAGGGGAATCGGAGCAATCAACCAGTCGTTGCAAGGAGCCTCACGCTCCTACGGGACTGCGAGATGCGTCGAGTAACTCGGGTGGGAATCTCGGAGATTTTATGCACCCTCGCGCAACCCAAAGGCTTTAAATCCCCCGAATCCCGTAGGTAGTATCGACACTAAAAAATTTCGCATCAGTGATTCGTCTCTCTCAAGGACCAGACAAAGCATGGAGCCTCTTGTTCCAACTTGTCTGGAAGGTGAGATGACAATCGATGATGAGGCCAGAGGGAAGGAAACGCAAGAGGAAACCATTATGGGCCATAGCCCTAAATGCAATCCAAATGCGGAAAATTCCCTCGAACATAGCTGTATCTGTAACACAAGTGGGACGTAAGGCAGAGGGTCCCCTAAGTGACAGGGAAATACAGCGAAGACAAAAATGAAACGCTGAGAAGATCATTCGGCGGCTCAGCAGAAGGAATCCGGAGTCAATAAAGACAAAGGAAAAGCAAGACAAACAAAACAAACTCCAAGGTTACCCAAAGGAAGGTGCTGGGGAAAGTGCAGTCGGGACTCCCGCCCCTCTCTCACCCACACCCTACTGCAGGGTCATCCAAAAGAGTAAGAAATGGCGACACGATATCACCAAAGAACTCCTCACCAGAAAATAAGAGGAAAAAGGCTAGGTTTTCGAAGGTGACTGCGGAGGGCCAACAGGCGGCAATTGCCGACTTTGGAAACCCATCACGGAAACTGACGGAAGACCAATGGAAACTCTTGGAGTTTAGAATCCTTAACGCGGTAAACGAGGCTATCGTTAAAAATGGGCCACTGATCCTCGTTGGTACCCTCCAAACCCTGCAAGGATTCAAGCTTTAAGCATGCGAGGATAAATATACCTATGCATGGCTCCAAGACCACAAAGACCACCTCGAAGACACACTCGACGCCGAACAAGCAGGTTTCCGCACTAGATCACATCAACACCTTGCGGATCATCATCGAACAGTGCGTTGAATATCGATCACCACTTCACCTGCTGTTCATCGATTTTGAAAAGGCGTTCGACAGTGTCAATAGAGAATTTATTTGGCTTGCTTTGCGCAGGAGGGGCATCCCAGATAAATTGATTGCTATTATCAAGGCTACATATGATGGATCCAAGTGTCACGTTTTGCACAAAGGTAGGCTGTCAGAGGAGTTTGAAATCCAAAGTGGAGTTAGGCAAGGCTGTATACTGTCACCAATACTGTTCCTGTTGGTGATAAGTGACGTACTGCACGCAGCTTTGTCAAATGGAAATGGAGGAATTCAGTGGACTCTGCAATCTCACCTCAAACATCTGGACTACGCGGACGACGTATGCTTACTCTCTCATAGGATCATGGATCTCCATCAAATGACAACAAGGGTGGAGAGAGAAGCAGAAATCGTAGGGCTTAAGATCAACTCGGCAAAAACTAAAAGGATCAGCCTTGGAACTTCCTCATCAATCCAAGTAAATATTTCTGGACAACCGGTAGAGATGGTAGAGGATTTCCAATATCTTGGGAGTATTGTCTCTACGGGTGGCGGAACTGAACTGGACGTAAACAGCCGAATCAGAAAAGCAAAGGCTGCGTTCGGAATGCTGTCCAAAATATGGAGAAACAACTCTTTTAGCTTAAAGACCAAGCTACGACTGTTCCGCTCCAATGTTGAATCCGTTCTGCTTTACGGCTGCAGCACTTGGAAAGTCACTGAAATTGTCACTAGAAAGCTGCAAACCTTCGTTAATAGATGTCTACGAAACATCTTGAGGATTTTCTGGCCCAACCGTATCTCCAATGCCGAACTTCATGCGAGAACGGGTCAGGAGCCCATAGACTCCATTATACGAAGAAGAAAGTGGCAGTGGATTGGCCATACGCTTCGAAAAGGCGATCGGTGCATTGCATCTCAAGCAATGCAGTGGAACCCGCTCACACAGGAGGGAAGACAAGTGGGCCGGCCAAGAAGTACATGGCGAAGAACGGTCGAACAGGAATCGGCACGACTGGGGAAAAGTTGGAGAGAGCTGAAATATATTTCAAGAAATCGTACACGATGGCGCGTAGGTGTAGTGGAGGCCCTATGTCCCGTAAGGGAAACATCACAGACATAATAGGTCCGAGGACCTAAGTAAGTAAAGTAAGTATGGCTCCAAGACTTCGTGAAGAAAACCAAAGTTCCCTGGCAAAATGCTGAACTCCACCTTATTAATAAGGATGAGATCAGACACATTACTAGGCCTAAGGCGAAATTGATGATTAAAGGGCCTGTAATCCCGAGGGACCGTATCGAAAGATATCTCAAATCCCTAAACTCCGAACAACTCAGCCAGAACAGGAATGTTGTCGATGTGGGAGAACAGACCGCCGAAGGGACAGAAGTGACGGTGCTACTTAGCCAAAAATCGTTGCCACTTCTACGAAAAATTAGTTTCAAGGTTCGCATGGGTACAAACCGATACAAACTTAGACTAGTAGCCAATCAGAACAAAAAGAAGGTAAATGGGGGGTAGGTAGTTTAAAACTAATCATGAAATTTTATCAAATAAATCTTCACCACAGTAAAGCTGCCAGTACCAACATAGTCTATCTCTTGGAGAATAGACAAATTGACGTCGCCCTCGTGCAAGAACCCTGGTTAGCAGGAGGCAAAATCAGAGGGCTGAACACAAAAGAAACTATACTATACAAAACTGCTCAGGTGGGAAGAAACAGTAGCTTTAGAACATGTATTGTAGCTAGAAAAAAGTTTAACCTTTTTCTTTTATCCAAATACAGTAATTTAGATCAAGCGGCCGTCAAGTTGGAGAGAGATGGGCTGCCACCGCTCATTATAGCTTCATGTTATATGCCTGGGGACGGGACGGAAGGGCCACCAGCTGAACTAACATGCCAGTTAGTACTTCATGCTGAGGAAACGACTTAGTGCTAGGATGCGATGCAAATGCGCATCATTCCCAGTGGGGTAGCACTGACGTCAATAATAGAGGTGAGTCTGTTTTTGAATTTATTATTAAGAACAATTTATTAATAGCAAATGGGGGTAGAGAACCAACGTTTGTTACAAAAAATTGTAAGGAGCTGCTTGATATTACTGTAACAAACAACTCAGGCACAATACCAATAGAACAATGCAGGGTGTCAAAAGAGCTATCTTTCTGTGATCACAAAATCATTGAATTTCTCATACCAGAATACGAACTGGGAAACTTTCAATAGGGAATTAGAGACTAGGATTAACTTCTTAGAAATTAATTCAATAATTGGACCTGAATCCTTAGATAGAGCCACCACAGAATTCGCAGAAATTCTAAATAAGGCTTTTGAAAAAGGATGTCCCCTTAAATAGGTAAGGAAAGGCAATAATAAACCACCTTGGTGGACACACGAAATTTGTTTTGTCAGAAAAGAAACAAGAAGACTTTCCAATACAGCCAAACGAACAAGAAATGAATTAGACTGGGAAGCATACAAAAACAGTCAAAGAAAATTCAAAGCTGAAACACAGCGGGCGAAACGCAGCTCGTGGCAAACCTTTTGCACCGAAATTGAAGGAACAAACGAATCAGCAAGACTTAGAAAAATTCTAGCAAAAGAACCAGTCCCCCTAGGGTCTCTTAAAGGCCCTCATGATCAATGGACTAAATCATGTGGAGAATCACTGGAGCTCCTTATCAAAACTCACGGAGGATAAAATAAACTGGGCGATAAACTCGTTTTCACCGTACAAATCTCCGGGAACAGACGGCATCTTCCCCTTGATGTTACAGAAGAACACTAAACATGTCACCCAATATCTCAAGCGCTTCTTTGTAAGCAGCCTTAAATGGGGATACAATCGCTTGGCATGGCGTGAAGAAAAAGTAGTCTTCATACCGAAAGCTGAAAAACCAAGCCACACGGAAGCCAAAGACTACAGACCCATTAGTCTAAAATCGTTTGTTTTAAAAACCTTCGAACGACTAATAGATATACACATACGAAGTACTCTTAAACCAAATGTGTTGTCACCTGTCCAACATGCTTACACGAAAGGAAAATGTGTTGAATCAGCACTCCACAACTTAGTAGGCATAGTAGAAACAACACTCAAGAACAAAGAGTACACTCTAGCTACTTTTCTGGACGTTGAAGGAGCTTTCAAAAATGTACAAAATGATGCGGTAAAAAGAGCACTTGTATACCTTAAAGTAGATAATTCCCTCATAAACTGGATTATCTGTATGTTAAAATACAGGCAGATAAACTCAGAACTAGGGGATGCACAGATCAAAGTATCCACATCTATGGGGACTCCACAAGGAGGAGTTCTCTTACCACTTTTGTGGATATTGGTTATGAACGAAATCCTGATCGAACTGGAACACAGCGGTGTTAAGGTATTCGCATACGCGAACGACTTGGCGCTGCTAGCGACTGGTAAATTTCTTTCCACAACCAGTGAACAGATTAACTACGCTCTGTCGAAAGTTTGTAGCTGGACGAGGAAATGTGGACTCTCGGTCAACAAGCAAAAAACCGAACTGGTACTTTTTACTAACAAAAGGAAAATACCAGATTTTATCCTACCATTAATAGAAGGAACCCAACTTAGTCTTTCAGAAAATGCCAAATATCTGGGCGTAATTCTTGACAAAAAGCTAAACTGGGGTTTGAACATCAAAGAAAGAGCTAAGAAGGCCACGATCGCATTTTACTCCTGCAACGGGATCTTTGGTAAGACCTCGAGTCCAAACCCTAAGATGTGGATGTACACGGCCATTATGAGACCGATCCTTACATATGGTAGCCTGGTTTGGTGGAGCGCGATGGACAAAGACTAGCGTGTCTAGGAATTACAGGGGCAATGGGATCCACACCCACTGCGGGAAAGGAAACGATACTCAACCAAAAGCCCCTAGATCTACTTGTACAAGAAACCGCGGCCTACAGTGCCCTAAGACTAAGCCAAACCAATAGGTGGAAAAGGAACTCTGTAGGTCACGCACAAATCATCAATAAATTTACGGAAGGGTATGTATGCACAGACTACACAACACCCCGTACAGATTCTAAGAAACCGTTTTCTGTCTCCATCCCCACAAGAGAGGAATGGGATGCTGGTTTACAACAATCTGATGAACCGGTGGTAGAAATATACACCGATGGTATGGATCGAAGATGGATACGGGTGTATTCTTCTCAGAAACCCTCAATTTAGCCAAATCTTATAGACTCCCCGATTACAGTAGTGTCTTCCAAGCGGAGGTTCTGGCAGTGATTAAGGGTGCAGGACAAATACTAATGATGGCGATACCACGGGCTGATATCACTTTTTACACTGACAGCCAGGCAGCTATCAAGGCCATCACTGCCACAGAAATAAAATACAAACTGGTTTCATGCTGTCGCGAAGAGCTTAAAGTTCTTGCCACACAACACAACATCAGACTCTGTTGGGTCCCTGGACACTGTGGAATTGAAGGTAATGAAAAAGCAGATAAACTGGCAAGGACTGGTTCATTATTAGATACAAGCCTAACAGAATCCAGTGTTAAAATTCAACCCTGTGCCGTTAAAAAGACGATTAGTAAGAAGATAGTGGAACTTACTACAAAGAATCTGTGGCCCAGCTACAATAAGAGAAAAACAGAGAAAATTATGAACCTGAAAAAGAGATCCCTGCATCTTCTGATAGGAATTATCACAGGACATAATCTCTTAGCGTATCATAAAAGCAAAATGGGACTGAATACTGTAGACCTATGCAGAGGATGCGGAGACGAAGAAGAAGTGGAGGACACCCTTCACTACCTAGGCCAATGTCCGGCACTCTGCAACATAAGAAAACAATTCTTGGGTAGCTATTTCTTCAACGATTTAGCAGAAATCTCGAAGTCAACAGATAAGAGCATCTTAAATTTAATGTACTTTATCAACGCCTCCAAATGGCTCGATACTCCATAGAATTTCATAGGTTACATATTTCAAAGGGATGGTCCAATCCATCGGGGTATCACAAAGGATCAACATTGATCTTAGTGTGACGGGAACAAGAACTACCGGCAGTCCATCAACCTAACCTAACCTAACCTACTTAATTTCAATGATCATTGAAATCTCATTTAAAGTCATTTCATGTTAAAAATTGTGTCAAAATTAAATTTGTTTTGGCTAGAAGTAATGAAGAAATCATAAGCTTTACTTTATCGGTAATTTTTATTTCTAACTTGACTCAAATTTAAATATTAAAATTTTAAATGATGATTTTCAAAGAAAGTGATAACTTTGCATTGAGAATGTCAAACACCACTACCGCGCCCCACCACATTGACATAATTTCCAAATACATATATAGATCCAGTCTTGCCAATTAAGCAATAACTTAACTGGTGAACTAGTGGGCAGAACTTTGCTGGGGGCCATACTGATTTGTGTGGCTTGTCGTCTGTCTCCTAAGAAGAGAAGATTTTCTTTAGAATAATTTTGCACTCAAGTAAGTTGCAAAAGTAATTGTTTTCATATCACACAGACTTACTTTGTGCACAGTGGGACACCTATTGTGCTTGATGTTTAGAAGTAGGTACCATACCTATAACTACCTGAGGCACGTGTACTGAACTGATTGTGCACTGTGCAATGACACCACCATAGGAGCATAGTATCTGGAAAACTCCGTGTGAGATTTCTACGACTATACAGAGAGATAGAAACGAGAAAAGTAATTAATGGAATTGCAAAATTGTCCAACTAATAAGAATACAGGCAGTGTCACAGTACTGATTTTCTGTGATGTCTTTGTTGGGATTAAAATCAAACCAGAAATGATTTTTGAGCGGTATCTATGTTAATAAATTGTATAATATATGTGACCTTTCTTATCGGTATCTATGTTAGTTAGTTCTCTACATTTTGTATTGGAATTTCGATAGGTATATATTTATTTAAATGTAAGCAGCTTTTGTGAGATGACCTGTCTGTAAAATAATTACGCAACAGAGTACATGCCAGTTATGTAAAATGCTGGTCCGTTTTTTTAATTTTCTCTGCATCTTTTGTAGTGAATTCAATTGGCATGGCATTCAACAACGTAGCTAAGACTTGTCAACCCTACAAGAATGAGAAATCAATTCACAAAAAATAATAATGATAATACGTTTAACTATATGCCTGTATGGGATTGTTGGAGATAAAAACCTGTTAGTAAAGTTGACAATAATTTAGTTTGGTTTTTTTTTAGCTGGCCACTAAATTCTTCATGGCTTCTAGCCAGGGTGGTAGTTTGAATCTGCGTCCTCTTAGAATTAGATTGCGGGGATCCTCGGGGATCTCTTCTCGCTGGTGATGGTTGTCACTGGCAGGTTTGGATGACTGCTAAGGTTGCTTGTCAGTGTTTTGGCAGCACTGATCATGTAGCACCGGGATGTTATTTCGGATGCTCCGTTTAGTCACCTGTTACTGAAATGCTTTCTTCGCTGATGGTAAAATTGATGTCCCGTGCAGATCCGCAGGAATTTCCTCTCCCCCTAACCCAAGCTTTTCTCATGCTGGCTTCGGAAATATAAAACGATGCAGGAATGCCGTATGTGAAGATCAGTCTAAGAAGCAACATTGTCGTCTGACTCATTCTATCTATTTTCCGCATTTGAGGGTGGAAAGCGAAATTACCTTCGGAGTTATAAGTGTTACGTGCGGGTTGAAACGTAACTTCTCCTCGAAGTTGACCCAGCTATTTCAACGATGATTGTTTGATCGTGCGTCGGTTACAATCCGTCGTTCGTATTGAGTTTAATGCTGTGACCACTTGGGGCTGAGGGTATGTTGCGATGTCCCACGGGTCTTCTGAAGTAAGCCAATGCGGATTTGCCTCATCAGTTGACTTTGATGACCCATCTTTTCTAGAATTCTCACACATGACTCAGGTGTTCCTACTCTACTCTTCTTGCTGCAATGACTGCGTGCATGGATTTTCTCTATGTAATCCAACCATTAGCAAATCGAATCATCACACATTTCATAAAATTGCTGTGCCAAATGTGAAATTTTTGTAACGGGTGATTTTTTAGCTGGTTTGTTTTGGCAACACTGGTTTTGATAGCTGACGTGTGTTTAGTACCTTGTGTCACTGTCAAACAGCTTCAGTTTGGTTTGCAATTTAATCATGGATCGTCTTACAAATGAACAACGCTTGCAAATTATTGAATTTTACTATCAAAATTCGTGCTCGGTTCGAAATGTTCATCGCGCGCTTCTTCCATTTTATGGTCGGCATTCTCGACCTTCTGAGCAGTCTATTCGGAAGATTGTGACCAAATTTCGCACCAAATTTACTTTGTTGGACATTAAACCACCAACACGTTTACGTACTGTGCGTAGTGAAGAAAATATTGCGGCCGTATCAGCTAGTGTGACAAAAGACCGCGAAATGTCGATTCGGCGCCGTTCCCAGCAGTTAGGCCTTTGTTACAGCACTACGTGGAAAATTTTGCGGAAGGATTTGGGCGTAAAGCCTTTTAAGATACAGCTGGTGCAAGAACTAAAGCCAGCTGACCTACCACAACGCCGAATTTTTGGTGAATGGGCTCCTGGAAAGCTGGCCGAGGATCCGCTTTTTTATCGAAAAATTGTGTTCAGCGATGAGGCTCATTTTTGGTTGAATGGGTACGTAAATAAGCTAAATTTGCCGCATTTGGAGTGAAGATCAGCCAGAAGCATTGCAACAGCTACCAATGCATCCCGAAAAAGCCACTGTTTGGTGCGGTTTATGGGCCGGCGGCATTATTGGGCCATATTTCTTCAAAGATGATGCGAATCGCAGCGTTACTGTCAATGGTGAACGCTACCGAGCGATGATAACAAACTTTTTTTTGCCCGAAATGGAAGTTCTTGACTTGCATGATATCTGGTTTCAACAAGACGGTGCCACATGCCACACAGCACGCGAAACAATGGCGCAATTGCTAGGTGAGTTTGGTGAACAGTTAATTTCACGTTTCGGGCCGGTCAATTGGCCGCCTAGATCGTGCGATTTGACACCATTAGACTATTTTTTTGTAGGGGTATGTCAAGGCTAATGTCTATAAGGACAAGCCCACTTCGATTGACGCACTGGAAGCCAACATCCATGCATTCATTCGTGAGATACCGGCCGATATGTGTGAAAGAGTATGCCAAAATTGGACTCAGCGGATGGGCTACCTGAGACGCAGCCGCGGTCAACATTTGCATGAAATTATCTTTAAAAATTAAATTGCAAGGTTCAAACTATCGATTCAAATAAATATTTCATTCATTTTTTCGAACTTTTTGTGTTTGTTTTTAAAAAAAGTTCTAAACCTCTTAAAAAATCACCCATTATATATACGGCCTAAACCTTGATCCTTGGGTAACTCTGATGGCTAACTAGCCGCACTCAATCTGAAAGAAAAATTATCTTAAATTGAGTAAACTGAAAAGAACTATTTATTGGTTTACCAGAAAAATTGAAAATGTTTAGTTTGTGTAGATATTAGCCCCCGTATCCAGATGCTGTCGATTATTGATTTTCTCTACATCCAGGAAGCACCCAACTGCAAACTAATAGTTATTGAAGGTGCTAACATCGTCGTTTTGGAACCTCACGAGAGGGGTTAGAGTGGAGTAGTTCTCCCGAATTCCATACTGTATACCTTCGGAAAATTAGTTCTTCAAGTATCTTGCTGGTATTTCTAAGAAGGTGACTCCTGTCAACTTTTTTCGGTATCGGTACTATTATTATCCGAAAATACTAGTTGTTGACGCAGTTCCTGAACAAGCTCGTCAGGAATATGGAACCAAGACTTGCGGGGATGAAGTTAGAAATAATCCCGAATAGCACAAATTTCGATTTATAACAAGAAATTAGTTTTTTTTCTGTTATATTAAAGAAAACCAAAACAAAATCCATTGCAAATCAATTTTATTTTCGTACACGAAAAAATATTTGTAACTTTGTCATTCCAAATAATTTAAATGGGTTATACAAAAGTTTGAACTTGTTCTTGATGATGTTGTTTAGTCAAAAGTTGGTAAATCATTTTAGTTACCTTCATTATATTTCTATTTTCATATCTTCTAACTTAGACGTTAATGCAACTATTGTGCAGCAAAGTCTTACACCAATTAAGTAACTTAATTCATAATACGAAATTCAAAGACTTTTGAAGATCCTTACACCCTTAAAACTTTGTATTTATCTATTGTTAGACCTTTGCTAGAGTATTGTTGCGTTATTTGGAACCCATATACTCAAACAAGTATCCTTCGAATTGAAAAAATACAAAAAAGATTTACTAGGTTTGCATTGAGAAAAACTTTTAGGAATGCAATTCTTCCGCGTCTTATGAGATCAGATGTGCTCTTATTGATTTAAAACCTCTAGAACATAGAAGAAAATTATATTCTGCTCTTTTTGCGTTTGATATACTCAATTCAAATATTAACTGTCCGATGCTACTTTCAATGTACAATATTTATGCACCTTCTCGTTTTTAACGTCCAAGAGATGAAAGTTTCTTATATGTTCCTTATCATAGCAGGAGTTATGCAAAACATAATCCAGTTACTAGTTCTTGTATTGCTTTAAATGATTTTGGTTTTGCCATTGATTTTAATAAAAGTAGGATAAGTGTTAAGCAAGATATATTAAACTCATTGTAAATATTATAATTTGTATTACTATGTAAATATGTTATTTATTTTCTAGTTTATATTATATAGTCTCCATAAAGTTTTGTAACTTGATTGACGAAATAAATAAATAAATAAATTACAATATAAACATTGTGTAGGTCTTCAATATAAGCTTATAATGTTTTAACAAAGTTATAAGACTGACGAAAATAACTTTAAAAAAAATTCAGCAATGAGTTTGAATCCCATGTGTTTACAATTTATTTACAACATTGCATTGAAAGACCATTGGATGGTATAGTTAACAAAAATATGTGTGTATGACATGAGAAACATTTTCAAAAAGTTTGCCTATATTAAAAATGATTGGTTTGTATTGTTATTTCTCAGTGTATTGTCAAAGATTTAATTTGATCACTTTATCATAGCTCACAGTATAGTCATTTAAGATGAATATAATTTTCGTAGCTGGTGTGCTTATTAAGTTTGTTATATTTTAGTTTTTCATTAGCTTGATGCTACAAAATATAAAACACACAATAGTTTTTGATCTACAAGATTAAAACCTCGAGTAACTTAATTGTATACATATTTTGGTATTGTATTCAAAAAGTTTGCCTATATTAAAAATGATTGGTTTGTATTGTTATTTCTCAGTGTATTGTCTAAGATTTAATTTGATCACTTTATCATAGCTCACAGTATAGTCATTTAAGATGAATATTATTTTCGTAGCTGGTGTGCTTATTAAGTTTGTTATATTTTAGTTTTTCATTAGCTTGATGCTACAAAATATAAAACACACAATAGTTTTTGATCTACAAGATTAAAACCTCGAGTAACTTAATTGTATACATATTTTGGTATTGTAGCATGTTTGGTTTTTCGCTACTCTGATATTAACAGGCATAAAACAGGAACACTTTTCAGCTTAAAAACATTAAAACGTCGATGAAACTTAATTGCTTTTGTATTGTATACTGTAGCATGTTTGTAATATTTTGGTTTTTCGTTAGACTGATAAAAACACACATAAGTTAAAGACCCCTCTCTGTCTGGTCAACATTAAAACATAGATGAAACAGAAGTTGTTACTAGGGCTGGCCACGAGACAAGAAAAGTTTCGGTCTCGAATGACGAGACCGAGATGAGACGAGACGAGACTGCCTTTTAAGCATCCGAGACGAGACCGAGACAAGACTGTATATTTGGACCGAAATTTACAGAGAGTCGTAATAAATTAAAATCCAATTTCAGTTAAATGTTTATTTTTTCTGCACATATTCAAACTATACTCGAAAATATTTCGTTCCAATAATCAACAGGTTGTCCGTAAATAGTATTTTTGGAGACGAAACCGGGAAGAGACTTAATTATACGAGTCCGAGACCGAGACGAGACTGAACATTTTCGATGTAAACGACACCGAGACGAGACTTACCGAAGTCTCGTCTTGTGGCCAGTTGTTACAAATATTGTGGCCTAGTTGTTACAAATATATTTCGCTAAATATTATAAGTAACTAAGTTTCAACAAGACTAAAGGTTTAAGTGTTGATACATACATATCAGTCAGGGTGTCCGTTATTTCCCAAACTCATTTTTTTGCAAAGCTTACCCCGTCAATCGAAAGTTTATGCCGACATTTTTTTTTATCAAATAAAGTTGTTTCAAACTATTTGTTTTGACCAATATCTTGTTTAAAAACCACATTCAAAAATTAATACAAAAAAAAAAACTCTATTTGATAAGAAAAAAAAAATTAAACACTTAAGAAAATATTTGTTTTTGTTAATTTTTTTAATGCAGTTTTTTAAAAAACTTATTTTTTAACGATAATAATAATAAAGCATTTATTAGCTTTAAAAATCAAAATAAATTATAATTTAATTTTTGAATACATTTTTAAATAAAATTTTTTAAAGAAACAATATATCAATTAGAATTCCCAAAAAAAAAATTAGAATAACTGCTATAGTTCCGGAGAAAAATTATAAAATGTGAAGATTGTAAAATTCCCATACAAATTTGTATGGGAAAAGTATAACCTTAGAGGCACGGATTAATGAGCTCGGAAAAAAATTTTTTGTTTCGACATAGACTTTCGATTGACGGGTTGTGCTATCCAAAAAAAAAAATGAATTTGGGAAATCACGGACACCCTAGTACAAATTAATGTATTTAACACTAAATAAATTATATTTCAGATATACAGACAGTGGCAGTTGCTTTATTTTTAAAAATTAATAAAATATTATGGAAAACAGGAAAATCAATAATTCAAATTATGCTTCATGAGAAAAATTCAAGTCAAAATATAAAACTTAAAGTAAATTATTATAACTTGGTTGTAACTATTATTACTGAAGAAAATCCTATAATGTTTTGTGAAACTTTTGCATAAAAAACTTCAATTTAAAAAGTTACAATGACTT
This sequence comes from Melangyna quadrimaculata, assembly GCA_949320155.1. Taxonomy (NCBI): domain Eukaryota; kingdom Metazoa; phylum Arthropoda; class Insecta; order Diptera; family Syrphidae; genus Melangyna; species Melangyna quadrimaculata. Next base: position 364,154,187 of record OX439483.1, read on the forward strand.
TTCAATTAGTTTAAATGTTGTTATAATTACATTCATGAACTGAAAATATATTCATGAAAATTGAGATATGCCGGGAATTAAGTGAACGATATCACAAACATTTTTGTAATTCCTGTATAATTTAACTGCAGCTACCTTCACAACATGAAGTCATGTTGGTAATATTCTTAAATTTCATTTATGTTATTGGTGTTATAATAGTGTACATCAAATCTTAAAACGTTTGTACTCGTTACATCTATTTCAGCTATCCCAGTGTTGCCACTGAGGAATTGTAAACGTTTCCAAGAACCTATCTAAGTATTTTAATAAAACGCAAATAATAATTATTTAGGTAATTTTGTTCTTGCGTTTGTAAATCTTTTTGGTTTAAAAAACCAAATCCCTCTCAGGTTATATTTAAATAATCAAATTCAACAGATAGAACTTTTGTGCTACCTGGTCGCTATTGACTATAAATAAACCTCGAAACATTTTTAATAAACCAAAACCGATGTCATTTGATAATTTTAATTTACTTTCTTTATTGTGCTTGAAAACATGTTGATGCAAACAAATTTCTGGATAAAGCATATTTAAAAAAAAGTTTAATTAAAAATCCTAAAAGTCTCACAAAAAAATTAAAGAACAACGGCAACAGTGAAATGTGCTTTTTATGCGATATTATTATACATTCAGCTAACAAACAAATTTAGTTTCAAAAACCGATTAAAGTTTTAGATGCATAATAATATTTCGCTGTTGTTGCAACAGTGAATAATTCTCAATATTATAGTCTTATAACTTGCAATAATTATTTTGTCGTGGCTACGTTTCAATAAAATTGTAAGAAACATTTAGGTTGTAAAAGTAAACTTTACGTTAGAATCATGATTCGTATAACAAGCGCCATATTTTCCGTATCTTATGTCACCACTTAAGAAAATGGTTTGATTAGGAAATATTAAATTCAATTTTAACAATATTTAACACATTTGAAACGGGTTTTTTGAATGCAGAATTATAAATATTGCATTTTCAAATATGATACCACAAGTTTTTTGTAATTTGTATGCATATTTACAAACTTGAATATTTCTCAATTTTTAATTTTTTAATTTGTTTTCCCTCTTTTGGGTGGCGCTAGAATTTTCCGGACCCAAAACATCAATCTTGATAAGCAAATTAGTGTCCGTTGTAAAATTTAGGTTTAAAAATGCCATTATAACGATTTCCAAATATATAATACACATATGGTGCTTTTTATTTTATTCTCCTAACTTCAATTTTTTGCGTAACATCATTAACACATAGATATTTTCTTAGAATCCAAATAAAAACTTTTTTAAAACTTCTTTAATTTTTGCAGAAACAAATTATTCTCTCATTGCAATACAAGCCATATGAACTGGTTTTAAAAATATTTATATAATTGTTAAAGGTTACCATGAATAACGCAACAACTCAAAAGTTGTGGATGGTTGTGTTTCTAAAATATTACCTGCTATACTACTTTATGGTGCCCAAGTTTGGGGATACTCACAATTTGAAGAGGTTGAAAGGTTCCTCAGGTACTTTTTAAAGCGCTTATTTCGGTTACCAACTAGCACACCAAATTATATGCACATTTGGAAACAGCAGACCCACCATTGTTCCTAAGGACCCTAAAGCTGCATTTTGATTATGTAATAAAGGTGATGGAGATGAATGAAATAAGGCTGCCAAAACAAGTCCTTAAAAAGATGTAATCATCCAGGGGAGATCTCGTCAAAAAGTGGGAGGAGCTGGCTCTTAAAATAAATAAATAAATCGGGTGGTACAACGGCTCATGAAGAACCAGGGCCTAGTGACTAACAACTCGCAACCATTCCTGTGTGCGCCTTTCGACAGGAATGGAAGGGACCTACAATTTTATGCCGAATCCGAACGGCTAGACGAGAAGCACTTATTCTTGGCAAGTGATACTCTTGGAGGATTTGTCAATTCCTCGCAAGAGGCAGTAGCCCTGAAAAAAAACTTTTTAGTTTTTAGGTGGACGAGGCTGGGAAGCGATCCCAGACCTCCAGCGTGACAGTCGAACGCACTAACCATTACGCTACGGGCTACTACAGGAGCTGGCTCTTCGTGTAGGTGAAAACTTCCGCTTTCTACCCGACACGAACCTTTCGGACTTAAGGCAAAAGTTTGGCACTATATAAGAAAAAGTGAGCCAATCCACATACGCAAATTTTAAACAAGAGGCACAGTCTTCACAATATAGAATGATTTACAGCCAACTCAACACAGGTCTTCAAGAAAACACATACTTGCTCAACCGTTACCATATAAATATAATAAATGTAATATTTAAAGTTAGAGGCGAACTAATAAATTTAAATTACTTTCCGCATCGACCCGACCTGCCGATTCTATGCGACCTTTGCAACCTCAAGGAGAGGGAAGATGTATATCATTTCATCGCCAGATGTCCCATTTTGAAAGAGTTTCGTGTGAGGTACTTTGGAGTAGCTTCAATGGAAATAAGCGACACGTTGGACATCCTGAATGGAAAACTAGGCTGGGAAATATTGTATAAATATGCTACAACCGCACTCAGTTATAGGCAACGCATCCTTGAAGGAGACTTTTAAAGTAAACAAATAAGTTATTAAAACAGTTAAGCTTAAATAAATTGTCAATCTGGTAGACGGCCATTGGCCAAACCATATTAAACTTAAGGTTATCAAATTATGAATTTTTCAAATTTTAAAGTTTTTCAAATAAAGTTTTTCCACTAAACTAAGGCTCTATTAATCATAGTTTCCTCATACAGTTAAAATAAAGGAAAGGTAAACGCACTTCCCTTGACATTTTGCCTAACGGTATAGAATAAACGGATAGAATTTTCTTTTTTGATGAAATAAATAAAAATATCTGTCGGGGTTTTGACAAAGTTTTATGCCATCAAAATAACTGATGATAGCTGATAACACATTTTTGAAGTTTCATTGAAAGATTAAAGGCTATAAAAAGTTTTATTTAAAATAAAATTAAGGTAGGTTAACACTCATCTATTGAACGAAAATTCCGATGCCTACATTCTAAGCGTAGTTATAAAGACTATTTATTCTTCTTTACACCTAAAGTATCAGCTTGGGACCAGACATTTATTTATTGGTTTACTGTTAATTAGAATAAGCATATTTTTTATTATAATAATTAATTTATAATTTTTTTTATATTAACGTATGTACCTCCATGTAACATATGTACATACCTTATTCCCAAATAGTATTTGAAAGTATAAGTAAAACTGATAAATTTAAACTATAGATGTCTCCAAAAAGATTAAAAATACAATCAAAGGAAGAGTGACTCATCCTAAACATTTCGTAGAAACAGAGGTATATCCGCAATTGCATAACTAACACAAAACACACATGTTTATACAAATTGAAATAATTGTCAATGAAATAAATATATATAATAACCTTCACATCATCCGACCTCAATGATACAAAGACTGACATTTTAAAATATCCATAAACGAATTTCGAAATTGACTTTAACGACCTAAAATTCCCTCGTCTATGTACATATATATATTGCAACATACGAAATATATAATGTGTACCAGTGCAGTGGTGTGAATATAAACAATTTCTTTCACAAAAACAAAAAAATTTAGGGACTTGATATGCTTTGACACTCATCTTAAGGCTAATGCGTAAATAAACGCTCACGTCAGAATTTGATCTAAAAAAATACTGTATGTTTGTATACATATAGTACACAATTTTATCCGCCAACATTATATAGAAGGACGAAAAAATAAGTAGAATTTCTCATTTTAGAGGAAAACACTTAACTCTAATGCTAGCAGCTTGTGTGTTTTTAATGGTAATTTAAAAAAAAAAACACAAGACTGAACAAAATATCACCCAAAGTGTATTAGAAATAAATAAAAATATCTCATCTTCTCTCCATAGGCTTAGGAAGAAAGCGGCAACCGTCAACTTTAAACCAACCCCTATGCCCCAAAGAACGGTACAAACGAAAAAAAAAAACGAAAAAGTGACAAACTCAAATTTGTCACGTCTAAGCGGGCTTGCCTAACATTTTATATAACAAATCGTTTTGAACTTGATAAACGCAAATCCTTGCGTTTATTTCGACATTCTATTCAGGAGTCAGCTTTGCCATGCGATCTCTTTACCTATTGACGGAACACACAATACAATAGTTGACAACACACATCTTGTGGATGGGGTGTTTTCACTTTATCCCCCTTGAGTTATCAATTCCCCTATTATCATCCCTGACACTGTTCACCCTTGAAAACCATGCGGGGATAACATTATAAGTGAATAAAACAGATTTTTCTGAGACAAGAAATTTAAATCTGATAAGAAAAGAATTTAAAATCGGTTCGCTGGAACGAAAATCACCTGCTCAGTGCTCACTAAGGCTGGTATACCTTTTTTCTTGACTCGTTAAAATAAAATGTTGTCTCAAATGTTGAAAAGGGTAAGAGGCATTTTTTCCTATACACGCAGTTTCTTTTTGTAAGCCAAAATATATGTATAGGTATGGTCTATATGTATACTAATACTATGAAATGTATAACCAAATTTCAACGCATCTGCATAATTTAAGAGCCAGAACCGTAGTATCAAGTCTTGGTGTATTTTAAGAGATGAACATCCGCAATTCTAACATGTTTTGCATGTCACATCTTGCGTTGACCAGGGCTGCATTTGAGTCACTGCTTATATGCATTTTCGCACATGTTCTATTGAGTACGTAAGAAGTTCAGTATCAGTATTTTTGTAAACATATTATGTATGTAAAGTTAAAGAAAAAAAAGCATATTTCCGATTTCATTCCGCCTCAGGCCCCCCAATTTTGCTGACCACATATACAGGTGCTGAATTATAGAAAACCCGCTAAATTGATGCTCTCGTGCAATCAGACAATATTCGCAATATTAAACCAGTCGGTCAAATAAAGGATTGAATATTCATCCGACGATATAAAAATTTAACTTAAAAAAAGCGAATCATCGAAAAGAAAATAAACCATATTTAATTTTAAAATTAACTACCTAATAACTTTATGGTTTATTAATTTTGTTTTCAACGACCGATGAATTTATAGCAATTAGGCGGTGTTAAATAAACCATATTAAAATATGTTTGACTTACTTAAGAAATATTCGAACCTATACTTTTTAATTTAATTTATTTAAATTATTTAATCCGTTAAATGCTTACGTGGTATCTAGGTATTAAAGCCTTATGGCTTTATTGCACAATTCTATTTTTGTAAAAAATAAAAATTATGAAAATATGTACTTTAAGTAACAAAATATTTATTTTTATTTCAAACAAAAGTTCTTAAGGGCAACTAGTATTAATAATGGAGTTTCATGGATTTCGGGCGAATTTTTTTAGTTTAGTACAAAAAACTTTGATAACAGATCGAATGGCAACATAGGCGACTGCCAGACGACTGAGTATACCCTAACCGGAGCGACGGAGTCGCGAGAGCGGAACAGAGGACCCGAAAAGGGAGTTTAAATCCTTGAACCCACGAAGCGGGCCACTAAAAGTACTATTTAGTACAAAAAACTTTGATAACAGACCGACTTCATAAATTTCGCGCGCCTATGTTGTCATTGGACCTTATTGCATGGCACCAGATTTACATTTTGTCAAAATTCAACAATAGATGGTTTATATTGCACCATTCCCTAAACCTATTAAGATCTTTTTGTAGCAGTAAACAATCATCTATTATGAATATGATGTTACTTTTTTGTAAAGTTTAACGTCATCAGCGTAGAGCGAAGTTGAGGGGGCTTTTAAAATCGAACTTGTCATTAATAAATAATATAAACAGTAGAGGGGCTAAATGGCTGTCTTGTGGAACACCAGAATTTACACACAAATGTTCAGAATATTCATTACGAAATGTAACTCAATAACTTCTATTTTCGGAATAAAACGATACCCACTTTACAAAACTTTCATCAAATCCCAACATCTGCAATTTAAAAATTAGGGGAGAGTGGGTATGTATGGGACACAGGAGGAATGGGACAGAGGCATTTTCCTCAACGTCGTATCCTTTTTATCATTTCTGCTGATCACAAATTTGTTCTTAAGTGTGTATCCATCGGTCAACGAAGCAGGTCTTGTACGCAGTTAGGTTTTTCGCAGTGCAGATAAAAAAAGGTATTTGTGCATACAAAAGTAGATTTCTTAAGTAAACTTCAAGTGAAATAAAAATAATAAATAAAAAAAAAATAAAAATGAGTGAATTCATTTTACACAAAAAAGAATTAAATAGCTATTAACATTTATAACGAAGTGAATTATTTCTAATTTTGTGTAGTTCGTGTCATTTTTTAAGTGATATTTTGATTTATATTTTCAAAGTGCCCTGCAGGATGATGTGGACACTTCAACGCGGTAGTAATGGGACACTGTCCCATTACTACTGCATCACTTTTTGGTTAATGAAGGTTTGTAATTTTAAAATATGCCAAGGGTATGCAAGCGGAAGACTGCCAGGAAAGATCCACTGAAACTCAAATTCAAGCGGCTACAGAGGAAGTGAGCAGAGGAGCATCTATGCAGTCAGTGACTCTTGCATATAAAATTTCAAAATCGGCTTTAGTTCGTCAAGTGAGTCTGAGTGCCGTTAAATCAAACAGTTATGCAGATTATAAAAATATAGGGAACAAGGAGGAACACCAAATATTTTTGGATGATCAAGAAGTACTAATGGATCTGTATCCCACAATTGAGCTCGGTATTAAGGGTAGAAGTAGTTGTAAAGAAACCTCAATCCCAGCGTATTGCACCAAATAAGAGGAACCACGGGATTTTATTCCCTTAGCGTAGATTTAAAATCAACTACTTATACTTTTCTGAATTGTTCCTTTCTTTTAATTACGCTTAATAAGAAATATCTTTCGTTATTTTTTCGATTTTAAGCTTATTAACAAAATATTTTATAAACTGAATACAAGTGTTCCATAGCCATGCCATTCCACCTCATAGCTCTTCCAATCTTCTTACAACCAGGAGGAATGGGACAGGGTCAGGGGGTGCATGGAATAAATTTTAACTTGTATTCTGGTAAACGTCTGGTTACCTTTGCGTTTTTCATAGCTAGCCACAATGTTATCGCATCTAAAGAAATCTGTTTTGTGCAGATATGATTTGATATGATTTATAAGATGAGAGTAATTGAGTTTTTACTGAAAAGTGTCCGATGCATACTAATATTTACTTTACTAACGTCTTTAAATATACAGTCAACTTGTTTCCTATCTTCAAAAGCATCCAGGCAAAAAGATGTAAAGTGCAATATATTTGTGACAGTTGAATTTTTTTTTTTGACGAAACCATATTGGCTAACACATACATATATTAGAGCTGCAGTTAAAAGAAAATACATTATAAATAATCGACTCACATAGTTTTGGAATAACTTATAGTTTATCGATAGGGCGGTAGCTTGCTACATCCAGGCGCAAACGCAGGAACAAATTTCGGGGGGGGGGGGGTTTATACTGAAAACTCAAAATTAAGAGTGAAATTGTATTGCGAGGAAGTTAAATTTATACATTTAGGGGGGGATTGAACCCCCAAAACCGCCCCTGCGTTCGCGCCTGGCTACATCGTTTTTTGATCCTTTCTTGTGAACGGGTGTTATGAAAGAACTTATCCAAAGCATAGGAAAAATTGAAGAACTTTAAGATTTATTGAAAAGCACAAAAAGAGGATAAGACAAGTGAGATACACATTTCTTTAAAACACATGACGGAATTCCATCGGGATATTTCCAAAACGATGGGGTAACATTTTTCAAACTTGGTACATAGAGGTATTTTAAAACTTTATAAAATACACCTACAAAGTAATATTCTTAGAATCAAAAATAACGACCCACCATTCAAATATTAAACACCCGTTAAGAAGAATCATGATGTTTTCCTCGAAAATGGCTGCCATAATTTTGATAAAAAAATGTGTGTGTAAGCGCAGTCTACAAATTCAATTTCCTACATATATTAGGCTTTTAAAATTGTTGTCCTAAAAATGTTTTGAAAATGTTATATATTATGTATAAGAATTTTTTTTAGGAAACTCCTAAAATGTTTTTTTTTTTTACATACATAAATTCATATTTGATAAAGAAAATCAATTGGCATCCTTTTTCTCCAACGCAGATTTAGCAATTAAAAAAATTAACACCGAAAACATAAAAGTTAAAAATAAGCCATGTTCGGAGTCGGAATTAAAAATCTAAAGAGTTAGGTACATCACTTTGATAGCTGATGGGTATTATACGATCCTCTATGGAGAATGAATAAATTCCCTATTGATGGTGGCGGTTGTGTTTAGATTGAGGCACATTATATCCAAGGCCAGAAGATTATTAAGGAAAGCTCAACCAACAGAACGATAGGTATGGACTCTGGGTCTGGATATTTGAATAGGTAGAATATATCTTAGGTAGGTAGTAGATTGTGCAGTTGTCTGGTAGGGGATTAGAAACACTGAATTTGTCTAGGATAGATGGTACTTTACGATGCTGGCCTAGTGAGACTTGAAAAATTTTGTGATAGAACGGGCGAAAAGTTTAACCAGACTTCTAGGTTCTAGATATAAGGTTAATTATACATACGTCTATCATGTACACATAAATAATATTGCCGCAAAATTTTAATCAAAAATATTGTTAAGGGCTCATTATTTTACTAGACATTACCTAAGTATTAAGCAATTTACTAGTTATTCAAAAATTGTAATCCTTTTGCTATCCAATAAATTGCTTATTAAGCAGATAGCAGAACATTTGAAGGGTTTGAATTTGATGAACACAAATATGGTTTTAATGCGTTGTAAATTAATTAAATGTTGATGGACACCATCATATGCTTTAAATAAGTATTCGATGTTTATATTTTTATCATTATAGCTTCATTATTTACAAAAAAAAAAGAAAAAAAGTTGGTTACCAGCAGTACTCAAACCTGGAGTAAAATTCTCATATGCATTTAGTACGATACTAAAAAGATAAAATAGCCAGTTTTGTGATTTTAAGTTGAGTAAAATGATAGGGGATAGTACGATGCTAAAAAAAAATATAAATCGGGTGGCACAACGGCTCATGAAGAACCAGGGCCTAGTGACTAACAACTCGCAAGCGCCTTTCGACAGGAATGGAAGGGACCTACAATTGTATGCCGAATCAGAACGGCTAGACGAGAAGCACTTGGAGGATTTGTCAATTCCTCGCAAGAGGCAGTAGCCCTGAAAAAAAACTTTTTTATTTTTAGGTGGACGAGGCTGGGAAGCGATCCCCGACCTCCAGCGTGACAGTCAAACGCACTAACCATTACGCTACGGGCTACTACGTACGATGCTAAACGCGTTTAAAATTAGCAAAACACAATTTTTAACCTAGTATCATACTAAAAATGATTTAACATCGTACTTAATCGTCTAAAATTTTGCGGCATTGTTTCTTTTATTTTGTTTTAATTATATGACTGTATAAGAACCAAGGTCTTTGAAATGCAACCTAAATTGCACGGTACTAAGAAGAGGGAAAGAAGGAAATCGAAAATAACCTGTTGGTAAATTTATGGAATCTAATAAAAAAATTATGAAAGATTTAACAACTAATCGCACACCGACCTACCATTACAAATGAAATGATCAATTTAAATTGGTTAATTACTTACCAATTAAAAATATTATTAAAAAGTAATTTATTAAAATTATCCATATTTTCAACCCTGTGGTTCTCACAAATAGCGAAATTAAGACCTAACACATTTTATTATGTGAAAACAGTAAATGATATAAATGTTCTCTTATTTAAAAAGAATCTTTTGTTTTTTCTTTGTCTTATCTAGAACAAATATATTTTCAACAATTACATAATATCTAGGTATATACAAGTTGATTATTTACAAAAAAAAAAAAATGAATACCATAATTTCTATCTATTCTGAAGACTCACAGACAAAATCATGTGCAAGAAATAAAAATTATAATAAATTACTATAAGAGATAATAATTTCAAACAACACCACATCAACCTCATTTATACAGACATACCTACATATATATTATAATTGAAATCAAAGACATTCAAATCTAATTCCCACATCTGATGACACATCTAAAATCCCATTCAAAAAAGTAAAAAAAAAACAAATACATTAGTTTGCCATTAAAATAACATAACATACTATACATGTCCCATTCACCACCTCCATCTCTGACTACAAACAAGAAGTCATCACGACACCATCTGTGACAGAACAACAATTAACACATAATTAATGTCAAAAATGACAAACTATCTCATGGATTTTCCTTGCTTTTATCCCAACATCTAGATATTGTATTTTTGTGTTTTAACATAGATTTTATCACTAAGGCGGAAGTTTTGCTTGTATTTTTGATATGAGTATTTTTATTTCAGAACTTTTCAGTAACACTTTTAGTTCAGAAGAGATTTTAGAGTCACAATTGTGTTCCTTTATATCATTACAATAATTCAAAGTCCCGAAATCATACCAAATTTTAAGCTTCAGTTCTTGCCACCATCAACACGTCTCTTGCAGGCGCGTTTGGCGCAACAGTGCCTAAGATCCTACTAATTAGTTTTCAGGATATTGTGGCAGGTTTCTCGGCTAATAACTGAGCTAATCTGCTTTTGGTTAAATTACGAACAAGCTTAGGAGTGTGTATTATTCGGATTAAAATATTTCGGCAGGCGACATGGATTTAGATTGTATATCGCGTTGTATCTAAAACGGATGCTGAGTCTCTAAGAGTTGCTATGGCGAAAGTGTGTACTTTTAAGGATCAACGTAGGATTTGAATTTATGTTTGTTTTTTTTTTCTAGCAGGGCTAATAGCAGAAAAGCTGAAGGAATTTATTGAAAATCGAACGACAAAAGGGATTTTTCTGTTTGGAAAATTATTTCAAGTACAAGTATACACAATTAAAATTGGTTTGTCATTGTGTCTTTTATTAACGAATATTTAGCTTGAAATTAATATTTTATATTGCAAACCAGTAGGTATCTACCTCTGTCCACCACGCATATGGAAAACTCTGAATACTAAAAAAAAAGGTTTTTGTTTGAAAATAAATACAAGTTTTTTTACAATCGATATAAGAAATGCATCAGGACTTGGTCGCACGTATTTGCTCTTAAATGCCATCAAACTGTGCAAAATTAATTTGTTCCTATAATATTTTAATAACTCAAGCTTTATTTTGTTATTTGTATCGGTATAAGGATATTTCTATAAAATTATCGTTAAGTACAAAGGGGCTGGTGCCTAGATTAAATGTTAAGATATTAGTAACAGTTTGTGCTAGTTAGAAAAAAATATTGCATTGATAAAACTTGAATAAAATGTTTTAACGCCATGACAACCAAAAATCAAAAGGTTCTGTGGAAATATATAGCTTTCATTAGTGTTTTTTTCTTGCGATGTAGGTTCTATATAGTAGTAGCCCGTAACGTAATGGTTAGCGCGTTGGACTGTTACGCTGGAGGTCTGGGTTCACTTCCCAGCCTCGTCCACCTAAAAAAAACTAAAAACTGTTTTTTAGGGCTACTGCCTCTTACGAGGAATTGACAAATCCTCCAAGAGTATCACTTGTCATGAATAAGTGCTTCTCGTCTAGCCGTTCCATTCCTGTCGACACGCGCACTCAGAAAGTTGCAAGTTGTTATTCACTATACCCCACGAGCCGTCGCGACACCCAATTTATTTTTATTTATATTTTAGGTACGAGTTCGATTTTTTTTACGAATCTATAAGTTACCATATAAACTTATAGATTCGTAAAAAAAATCGAACTCGAGCTAAAAAATTTCCCTAACATTACGATGACAGAGAACGCGAAAAAAGTGGATCCCGAAATTCTGTCTGTCTGTCCTCGCTCGTACAGCTTAAACGGCTGGAGGGATTCTCTTCAGACTTGGGAAATAGTGTTTTTTTAACTTATATGCCTAGACGTTTTTTTAATTTTTTTAGGACCAAAAATAACGGTACCTGCCATACAATTTTTTTTTTTTTTTCGCCAAAAAGGAAAATAATATTTTTCTCAAAAACGGATCCGAGGATTTTGTTAGAAAAATTCAAATAAATTAAAAAAGGAAATGCTTCTTTTTAATAATTTTTTTTATTTCCATAAATTGAATATTTTGGGTACCTCCAGACAACCATTTTGTTGGTTTTTTATTTTCTCGTAAACAGTTAAGCTCATTTTCTTTTTTTTATGGTAAATCTTCTAAAAAATATGAACATTACTGGGAACCAAAATTAAGAAACATTTTTGTTTTGAAAAACTAAAAAAAATCTAAATTTTTTTGAAAACTAAATATTTTGAAAACGACTTGGTCAATATTTTTAAAATTTGGTGTAAGATAGTTTTTATTATTTTGTAGAACACTTCAAAAAATTGTCATTCTAAACTAAAAATTAACGCTTCCTTCCATACAAATGGTGAAAAACCGTTAAGAAAATAAATTATTTTTTTCGAAAACGGCTCTATAAAAATTTTGATAAAAAGATGTGGGTTTACTATTTAAGGTATGGTGAATATTTTGGATGAAAAACAATTTTACCAATAACGGTTAATAACTGTACCTGTCATGGAACCAATTTTTTTGTTCTCAAAATTTCTCGTTGACAGCTGCTCCGATTTCAACATTTTATAATATATATTTGAATATACACATTTTCAAAACATAATTTTTAGACTTTTAAAAAAATATTGGATTTTTTGGAAAACTCTGAAAACGGTCTAATGAATTTTTTTTTTTTTTTTATTTTGTATAAAATTGTATTTTATTAAATACTTAATGTTGGCATACTAGATATTATTTTTAAAAATGAGCGAAAAATTTTATTGTACATAGGTATAAAAAACTAATTTTTAAGAAAACCTCTCCAACGATTTTTTTTTTCATAACTACATATTTATCAAACAAATCAGATGACATACTTGATTTTGAGCTCTAACTCTCAAAGCCATTAGAATAATAAATTTATAGTACCTAATTTAAAGTAATAATTTTTTGTTTTAATGATGTAATATTTTGGCACCTATAGCTATGTATGTACTTGTACATCATCAATTTCTAGCTACGTTGAAGTTGTTAGCTACAAGAGCAAGTTTGTGCGATCTAGTCGTGCCCATTTTTTTAGGCGGAAGGAAAATATGGGTTTGTAACACAAATATTTATTTTTGGCTAATCGATGTTATTATTTAATGCTTAAATTCTTCTCATTTTAAAAATTGATTAAAGCCACAATCTAATGCATTTTTGGTACCAATAACCGTTAACACCATCTTACCCATCAAGGCTTTACTTCCTGTTGTCACTGAAAATAATCTTTGTAAAAAAATGCATTAGATTGTGGTATTAATAAATTTTCAAAATTTTAAAGAGTTGAAGCGTTAAATAATAAAATGTTACTTACGGTTTTCCAATTGCGGTCCATGTTTTGACGGGCAAGTTCGAATATTTTTGGTGTGTGGGTTGTTGTCAGATTTGGATCTGGCGCCATTTTGCCCCAAAAAATCATTCCACTACTTCTTAAGGTACGAAAAACCGTCGAAACTGAAACGCTTAACCCCAATTCGTCACGAATTTCCCGCAATAAATGCACCGAATTAGATCCAACATTGAATGTTCTGCTCTTATCACGACGTATCAGTATCTGCATCTGGACCCCCAGGTTTTATTTTCGTTCCATAAGGAAAAATTACCCGATCTAAAAGTTTTCCTTCGAATAGCCCTAAATCTTATGCCACTTGACCGAAATTCTTGAATTTTGAAGTTTTCCGTATCGCTTAAATAAGTACCACCTACCACGTGGTTTCGTTGTTTGTCATCTCGAAACGCATTGAATTAAAGACGCATTAATTAATTCATTAATTGAACGAAGCTTAAACGAGATTTGCATAGTGTGTTTATACTCCTGCAACACGAACAAATCTGTTTTTAATGTCTAAACAGCACAAGAGAAAATAACGGTACTTTTCTTCAATTCACTTGTTTACTGATACCTTAAATAAAAAAAAATAGTAAGGTCTCGATTCCATTTCTAGTTTTCTACAAAATGCATTAACAGGTGCGTTCACGAAACAAAGATATCGGACATTTTGTTCCGTCAAAAGCTAAGCAAACGAATCCAAAACATGTTGTCCTTAGTATTTTGACAGTCAAACTGAGATTATTGCTGAGGAATCCTGTTCAGGCAACTGAGATTGCTCCCTTTCTCCCTTTCCTGAACACATATTTTTTTTTTCAAAAATATGTATATAGATTATTAATTTTCGTTTAAGAAAATCCAAGAACAATTTGATACACTTTTTTTTTTAATTTTGATACAATTCTAGAATACGGGTTTTCATCCATATTTGCAATGGATAGTAATAATAAATATAAGCCAGGAAAAACTGCCAGGCTCTCTTAATTCCGCACTTTAACGGGACAGCATATACAATATACATACGGTACCTACTGCGACCATTAACTAATCAGCATAGAATAACTAATGTTAAAATAAACGGATTCCGAACTATAGTAATATACGTATATATACCACAACATATATCAAAAAGATACAAGAAACATTCAATACAAAGGAAAAGTGTCAAAACATAACAAAATTAAACAAACAACATTACCAATTTTATAATGCATATGATACAATAGCCTTATCGCAAATTAAAGGGAAGATTTCTCCGTTGGAGATTTTGTCTTTTTCACACCTTTTCGGCTAAATTAGAGCTACTTTTTTTCCAGGAAAATGTCATAAATTTCCTCATGAGAAATAGATTTACCTTTAACTTTTTCGAAAATGGTTAACTATCACACTAAATATCACACCGCGAAAAAAAAATCCGGAGCAGAGAATCCGAGGGAAATTTTGTACCCGTAAGGCTTGTAAGGCTGAATTTATTACTGGACTGCCCATTGCACATTATTATTAAAAACTCATAAATTTGAACTGAAGATTTATCAAAGTGAAACAACATGTTTCAACATATTACTTTTAATTGTATTATTACCTTGCCTTAATGTAGTATATGTAGGGACATAATTTTATTATAATACATAATTTACTAATTTAATTTGAACTCTTAGGGCTTTACTTGATTTCCTGGGGCCTAATTTCGCGGAGAAAAAGTCAGCATATGAAAAAAAAGTACCGCATAGTTTTTCATTAAGACTGAGAATTAAGTCTTCAATTTTCGGTAGAGTTTACTGTCAATTAAGTATTTATGTATAAATCCCTCAACCAAGTCTTAAGCACACCTATTCTTTCAATTACGTGCCAAAAGTTTTCCCTGACCCTTAAAAATACACCCTCATAAAACACCTGAATCCTAAGCACTTAAAAGAATCAATAGTTAACAACTTACGGCAATCCTTGAAGCTATTATCGGCTTTTAGAATTATGAACATGTATGTATAAACATTGTAATGTTACTTACACACTATAAAGAAGTCCCGTCTGTGTGTGAAAATTTTCAAAAAAGGTTTTACATTATCGGAGACGAGACATTTACTCCACATCTCCATCTATTATCCACATCTCCATCTATTATATGAACTTTCATGATGGGCTGTAAATGGAAACAAAATTACACTTATCCTTTCGAAAACACATTTTTCACATTTTCACATCTCCATTGTCAAGGAACATTGCCCAAAAACAAGGGTTTGTTGGTCGATGACAATATGATGCCTAAGACTACAATACGACTATTATTGGATGATGACGATACGATACCGTAACAAAAAAAAGGGTTCTCTGACTTGTTTTTCGCAGACAACAAATTTAACTGTGGGGGTATACCTACCTACCCACATAGAAAATAAAGGATACAAACTTTTTCTTGTCATGAAAAATTTTGCGTTCAGTTATTTAGATACTTCCTTGAAACTTTCGCCAGCTCCCACACAAAAAATTGTTCCGCGTGTCATTAAACTAAGAAGAATCCGGCTAAATGATCATTTCGGCAACCAGTTGATTATCATCAACATCGTTTTTTCTTCTTTTTACTAAGATGCTGGTTTCTTTATTTTTTAATATCTTGAAAAGTAAAAGTCCTAGAATCATGCGGTTTTCAGTGTTTGACTAAAAATTGACAAGAGCATTAAGTTTTGATAACAAAAATTATTCTAAATTACATAAAATTTTGAAAAAAATTAGCTTGAAATTTTTTTTTCAAAATTTTGAGTTTGAAAAACAAACTTGAATGTATTAAAATTGTCGACTGATTTTATTATATTCATCTGCCGATACCATCTACAGATTCACACACACGAAAATACACCAATACCATAACAACAAAAAAATCAATTCAAATACCATTCCATTCGTCACAAAAATAAAAAAAATTCCGCATCAAATTCTTTATTTTAGCCTAGTACTCGATAAATTTTCGTCTAGAATTTACCCAAGCATTTAAGCCGAGAGGTACGTAGCTACAGGTTAAAAAAAAAAACAAATGTTTAATTCGTCTGTAAATTACTATGTGTTAAAATTTTCAAAATTTAGCGCGCGGATAAATGCACGACATAATTATTCCCGTCCCCAGCTCGAACAACGTGATCAAGAAGAAAGGAAACGCGAAGCCGAAATCGAAAAAGAGGAAAAACAAAAAACTGACAAAGATAGCTGGCATGATTTCCAAGCCGGCACGTCTAAGAAGCAAAGTAAAAACAAAAAAAAATGCAAGAACCACCGAAACTAAAACGAGAAACTCGATAGATTTAGCACTCGAATCCACCTGTGCGTGCAGATGTACCTTCATTGTGTGGAGTGTGTTTATGTGATTCCCTAGAGGAGATATTCGAATTTTTGTCTTACCTCATCTGGAACAGGTAGTTGCCATTATAATCATTTCGGTCTCATCAAGTTTTCTCAAAAACGGCTCTAACGATTTTTATTAAAATTTGTACCTACATGTACTTTCAAGGACAGTTTTTATAATACTTCACCAAAAATTCGATAGTGGAAGAAGTAGTGGGTTGCTGAAAAAAAAATTGCTAATTAATAGTTTAATATATTTTTATTATTTGTTAAAGACATAAAAATATTATCAAACCAATATTTTGTTTACCCCGATACCAGTAATAACATTTCATAAATTAATTTTAGCCCGGTCAGATCCTATATTTCTTAGATTACTTGTTGAATAAGACTCAAATAAATTTAAAGAAAACTTTTTGTTTCACCATCAAATTCATGATTTAAATTTGATTTAATTGAGACGCCCTAGAACCATACATATTCTTATTTGCTAGTAAATCCGCTTAAGATAGAATCCCACTTTTACATGAAAGATGTAACTTAGTGGGTTTTTAAAGGCTTATTTCTATATAAGAAAACAAAATCGTTTAAAAAAATATTTTTCTGGAGAAATTTTCCTTAAAGAAAATTAAGACAAAGTTTTCTTCATATATTTCTTGATAAATTTTTGATGAATTGTCGAAACTGGGAGTGGAATATTTCTTTTATTATAAATATGTATAAGAATGTAAAGCTTTTTCTGTTTTTGGATTAATTCACTTCGCTGAAAATAAGACCTAAACGTGTTTCGTATGTTAACCATTGTTAATAAGATCAATTTTAATATTTAATGAATAACTGCCTACACGCACATCCGTAACGCACCAACCTGGATTTTGTTTTTCATATATGTACGTACAAAATAATAAAAATGTATTTATGTACATATTGCTATATTGAAATTTAAGGATAGTTTTCCCATATACATAAGTAGGAAAACCAGGCATAAGTTGGAAATACAAAAAATTTCTTAAAAGACGGTCCCAACTCCCAAGAGATTTGATTATAAGAGTGTTTGGCACATATTAATAAGCCAGTGAAGTAATTGAATCTTGTTGGAGAACAAAATACATAAAAGCATTCGTTACTACAAGAGGAGGGATATATCCCCGATTTGACTATGTGAGCTTACAAAATATACTTTGAACCATATTAAAGCTTTCGGATACAAAATAAGTAGGCAGTTTAGTTATTTTGTAATATAAATGAAGAAAAAAAAACAGAACTTATAGGTTGCAGAGAAAAGCATAATAAATAATATATAATTCGTATTTAAATATTGAAAATTGTTGTTTTAAAATAAGACGAAGTTCCGAACGTGGTTTCAATATAGGCCTAAGGCCCACTTAGGATTTAAATATTATTAAAAAAAAAAGGTCACGAAAAAGGAATAATTAATACATAATTTGTTTCACGTAAATCAGTTAAATACTTTTTGAGATTGCACTGGACGAAATATTTATTTCGTCTTAAATAGAAGTTAAGATTTTTAGTTTTATCTCTTTTTATTTTATTTCATTTTATTTTATTTTACTTTAATTTTGTTTTGTTTTATTTTGTTTTGTTTTGTTTTTATTATTTTATTTTATTTTATTTTATTTTATTTTATTTTATTTTATTTTATTTTATTTTATTTTATTTTATTTTATTTTATTTTATTTCTTATAGAAACCCCACAAAACTTTTTAGAAAAAAATAAATATTGTCGCGTCGGAATTCTTTTTGAAAAACTTTTAGACAAGTGCGACTTTCATCAAATGCAACATCTATACTGCTGTCATCGATTATATAAAGTTATTCATTATATTCTATGGACACCCTGTTTATTTTTATTAAATGTTATTTTGTTTAACAATTTTCAATTTAAACTGTAAGTCTCATGCATTTACACACCCAACACATATGTGTCCTATATTTTTTGTTGTGCTTTATTAATTATACATATGTGACTACTCACTCCAAGTACCTACTCACGCAAAAGAGAACAGATATTTTATACAATTAAATAAAAATATAAAAATATGATTTATTATACCTTTTATTTTTATATCAGAATATTATTTTCAGTTTTTTCTTTACTTGTGTACTACATATAGAACTATACTTCACTATATGCAATGTGGAAATTTAAAATAGATGATGAAGTACCAAATCTTTTGATTAAAATTGAATGTTTAAGGGAATTAAATTTATTTTTATCTAACCATCACACATTCGGCAACAAAAAAAAACTATCCTGTGAGCTGTGAAGTAGGATGTTAAAAACCAGCCCCGAACAGAAAAAATGAAATAAAAAGGGACAAAACAGCCAAAAAAATTATTTGGCCCTGAGAACAATCTTATATGCGACCATAGATATATCCAAAAACACACACGCAAATATACGTACATATATACATAAATAGACTTTGCATTTTACTCCATTTCATTCACTTTCAATAAATTGTTTTGAATTTCACACCTAATTCGTTACAACAACAACAACAAAAAAGAGATATAAATGGAGAGCTCACTCTTTTTACAACAGCAGCCGTTACACATGAACTATTTATTAACAGTGAACAGATGAGAAAAATATCTAAAAAATCTTTTAGAGTGCAGAACAACAGATTGATAGTAGGTTCCTACTGTGTTGTTCTTGCTTCTGATGAATTAAAAAAACTATCTAGTTTGTCCATTTGCACTTATGTTTAGTAAGTTGAATAGAAATTAGCTAAAAACGAGTGAATACAAAATTGTATTTTAATTCAGAATGTTAGGGTGTTGATAAGCAAATTGTGGTAGTATTAAGGAGTTATTCACCCCTATTACGATTGTCGTTTTACTAAAACGACTGTTAAACGACAAGGCTCTGGAGGCGGCAGTTGGCGTTTAAATAAACCCAAGTCTTCTATATTCTCTCCAATCTCCAACCATCTCATCACTATGACTAAATTCGTTTGAATTAAACATCAATTGACGCCTCCAGGGACATGTAGTTTTACTGTCGTTTTAGTGAAACGACAACCGTAATAAGGGTTATTATATTGTTTGCTGAATTCATGTAATTAATCAATAGTCTTTGATAAAGTGGTCTAATAAACTTATATCTTACCTTTTGATAACAAAACTGCTAAGCTTCTTAAAAAAAAATCTCGCTCTCCCGCAACGAAAATAAGACTTTTTCCGTCTCGTAGAATATGAGGCCAACATTTCTCCTCGTTTTCTACACCACTTTCAAAATGTATTCAAAGTCTCGAATCAAGTTTTTGTTTAATTATATATATTGATCACCTTACAGTGTTTTTTTTTACTTCATATATTCCCAAGAAATATAACACGATTTGAGTAATTACAACCAAAAAAAAATCTCAATTTTGAATCTTACTTTCCATCCAATTTACTGTTTGCTAACATCCGCGATCGCTGCAATTGGCACTCACTCAAGCTATGTAAGCGATATTGCATTTCCGGTTGGGCAACCTTCTCATGTAGTTTTGTTCGAATTTCTTGTAACGACTGGACAACACAATCCTTACCATCCGCATTCACAGCCTCTCCTTCGGCACATTCAGGGCACTGTTGTGTCAAGACAATATCAGTCAGTTCCGTGGGTTGTTCTAGTATTTTCTGAAGATTACGAACAACATAATGACCAGGTCTTATCTTTGGGTCCTTTCTTTGTAAAATGAAAACTCTCGACGCAATTTGGCTTAAACGCTTTTCAAGGATTTTTAAAAACTCTTTCACATTCATTATATTCACTTTGGAGTGATCGCCTAAGAGATTTTGCAGTGGAGAGTCATCTGTTCGACAAAGCAAAACAATTGCATGAATTTCCTTGAAATATCCTGCCAAAGACTTGTCACACTTATTTTTCTTTTCCTCGTAAACTAGATTTGCGTTAAGTTGAATTTTAAGCTTTTGCTCCAAGTCAATTATCTTCTCGATTTGGTTGTCCAGGGTGCTTTTGTTTCTCATTCGGAGGTTTTCAATGTGGTGGTAGAGGTCATTCAAACTAGTGTCTAGCATTGCAATATGGTAGTTTTTTTCATTGGCGTAGTTGAAATAAGAGTAATAAAGACTCTCTTGCTCCTGAAAGTTCTCAATCACCTGCTCAATGGCTTGGGTACTTGAATGTTGAAGAATTTTATTTAAAACACCATCATACAAATGGATTTTCTTCTCATGGGCTTTTTTAAAAAGGTCATGTCGTTTGTATTCCCTTGGTGCGAGGTCGCTAAGTTCACATAGTTTATCCTTTTTCGACAAAAAGTCAAAATTTTCATTGTCCCGGGCGGTTTTCCTTGTGATACCTTGCATCTCAACCTTCCTTACTTCTCGGTCATGGGACTCCTTTTTATTGATTGCAATTATTTTCTCATAGACGCTTATTCCATTTTCAAAAGTTAGCTGCGCATGCTCAATAAGATTAGTAAGATATTTGTTGTCACTTCTTAGGTGCTGGATCATCTTCGTGTACAGTTGATTAAAGAACTCCCTGAAATTGATCATTCGGACAACGTCTTCTCGAAGAAGCCGATTCGAAGCTGTGAAGTTACATTCTCGCTTAACGCTAGCATCAAGCTGATTTTCTAAAATCCCTTTTGTTCGGCGAACTTTATGCACGTGGGCTTGGTGTTGGTTATCCGGTATGGTTCGTCTTTTCAAATCATATATTGACTTGTTCACTCGCTTCAATTGCATTTCCATAACTTGAATCTGAGATTTGAGCTTCTTGTTATCAAAACTAAGTTTTTCTTGGCATGAAACATGACATTTTATATTTTTAAGACGATATTCGTTTTGTCGGAGGTGGATTGGGCCATTCGCTACCCACAACTGGGCTCTTACATCCGCTTTTTCAGCCTTCAAAAGTTCAATGTTCTTTAGGTAGCTTGCTTGACCGATGGACTCTTTGCGACTTATATATTTTGTATTTATAATTTTCTTGTACTTTCTCTGTTGTCTGATAAGCTCACGCTGATGATTAAGATAGGTTTGAGTTAGCTTTTGGCGGTTTTGTTTGAGTTCTTTATTCATTCTGAAAGATTTTGCTTATTTTATTTCATGAGAATAATTCAAAATAAAATTACTGAGACAGCAAACTCAAATCGATATCAGATTGGGATACAAAACAAAAATATGTACTGAAATATCAGTACATAATGTTCTTGTTAATAGAGCCACATTAGGCACTGAGGAGGCCGCTTCGGGACTCTTCTTCCCTAAGAAGGTATTCTTTACAAACAATTGGTTGTTTTTTTTTTGTCAACTGAAAAGTTTCAGATTGATGATTGAAAATAACAACTGTCAATATAACCAGTTTTGAACCTGAAGACAATTGACAATTTTAATTGTTCAATTGACAATTTTAATTGTTAAATTGAAGATTTTAACGGTAAAATTGTAAGAAAATGCCTTATTAAAAAAAAACTGATCACCTTTTTTACTTGAATTAGAGCAAAAAATATCTGCATTTGTATGGAAATCCTAGCCCTTAATATTTATCAAATATTCCAAAGATTTTATATTATATGTAACTAAGTGCCAAGTTAAATATGTTTGTGAGGTTGTAGAGGCATAGTAACGAAAACAATATTCTTATTTTAATGGTGACAAGCTGTTTTTCATTAAATCCACAACATGAATTCTGTCGAATTATTTATCAGAAATACAAAGAGGAAAAGAGGGAGTTCCTGAAATATTAAAATATATGCAACAGGACGAAAAATGGAATCCTCGTCGTTTCTATATCTCAGCGAAAATTGTTGTAGGTATATTATATAAGTAGCAAAAGTAAATTTATTCAAAGTTAATGCAAAATTGAAATCCTAACCTTTCTCCATTTTCGATTCAACAAGACAGCAAGCAGTTATTGATTTTAAAATTAGGAAGAGAGAAAGGCTATGCATATTGCAGGATGACTGGAGTGAGGACTTAAGCGGCGGTTTTTGGATCAATCAAAGTTCTGATTTGATTTAAAATATTTAAAAGATGATTTTAATTAGGCTTTGGTTATGAGGCATAGTGGTTCTATGGAATACCGTGATTCATTTAAAAGGGTGAGGGTTGAGGGAGTCCTATGGTATGGTAAGAAGAAATAGTTACATCAGAGAAGTTTCGCTTACCTCTCTTACACAGAAATTTGTTTGAGATGGAAAAGTTTGTATGTATGTAGATAGTATGTAGATATAAATTGGTGAAATTACGCCGGTGCCAGTTTTGTAAAAATCAATGGCAATATATTTTAGAGTTACCATTTTTGGTTTGGTTATAAATTATTTTAGGTTTTCAAAAATAGCCCTCTCGCATAAATGAAGCGATCCTACAATTTTTTTTTTTTAAATAGGTACGTCCAACAATAATTCCACAGTTTATATTAATAGGTAGAATTATTATAGTTAAAGATAAGTATTATACATTTTTGTAGGTGGTGGCTTAACAATCAATTTACGCTTGCTTTGCCAAACAAAATGCAACCAAAGCAAAGGTGTCAGTTCTCAATAATAAAACAAAACACTTCTAATTACGTAATATATAATATGTGTTCTAAACGGGAAATGATAAATACTTGCCTTGAATTGCTATCGAAAAATATATTAATAGAAAGAAGTTGTTCCAGTTTGCAAAAAAATAAGCCAAATCTATAAATCGAGATATTAACGGTTGAAAGTTAAATAATATAAACGACTGGATTTAAATAACTTGCTCTTGTAGCTATAATAGAATATAGCTACTCATTGACGTTGTATAGTAGTAAACATGTTCAAATTGTAAAAAATTCAGAATAATACAAAAATTGATTTTTGCTTTGGTTTTATTTAAATATACGTAACAAAATATTTTTTGATTAGCTTAGAAGAAATAAATAGCAAAATAATGACAAAATAAACCAATCCAACGATGAGATATTCGGGAATATGCCAAAAAAAAAGTATTTTTTTCAAAGAAACCAAAAACCTTATTTCCGTTATTGAAATTTCATGGCATAAACCTGGTTAACAGTATTATTGAAACTAATACTACGTTTTAACCAGATACTAAACCAAGATTTAGATAAAAAGATTTATTTGGTGTTTCCACTGCACAAAAAGATCAAAAAGAGAATTACGACAAAACATTTAAATGGTGTTTCATTTTTTTGATATGAAGCGGAAGTGAGATAGATAGTTTTTGTTTACATTTTCATCTGTCAATAATCGAAAATGGCGTTTAAATGGGTCAGTTCCACAATCATTCTCCGAAAAAAATTTGTTTGATTTGAAAAACTATAATGTTTCCAAGAACATTTGAATGAATTTTATTTGAAATCTTCATTTGAGGAGATTAAAATTTGTACGCTAAATCTTCTAGAATTCAAGGAGATTTGTGATAATCTTGCTAAATCTCGGTTTAGTGTCTGGTGAAAACGTAGTATAAGAGAGAAACTCTAGAGATTAACATGTTTCAAGTTTAATCAACATAAATATATGGTAAAAGCGGGAGATATGGCCTTTCTTACAACTTTAAAAGTAAAAAGGATAATCATTTCAAACATAGACTGTAGCTAACTTATAAACAAACAAAAATAGATTACTCGGGGATTTCACAATGCAAAACAATTTTTTTTTCAATAAAAAATACATTACAAAAATGACAAGTGAAAAAATGGCGGGTGATATTGATATTGACCTACTGGCGGGTGATATTGAACTTTATTTTTTAAGCGATTTTTTGCCACAGTTGTTGTTTATATATACGTATAATGCAAAGAGACTTGACAAATTGTGCAGTTCATGCACTCGAAAGTTACAAAAAAAAAACTGTTCTAAAATTAAAACCAAAAATTTATTAGAATTAGGAAGGGGTGATATGGCACCCGTTAGAAGCTTGTGTGAAACTTAAAGATATTCTGAAGTCATTGTTAAAAAAAAGTCATTAAGGGGAAATATTGAAAGGGTGCCATATCCCCCGTGGTGCCATATCACCCAACTTACCCTAGGTGTTTTCGTACAACTTGATAAGATCGAAATCGTTGTATAAAAGCTATCCGTTAGACGAGCTAAAATCTTAGTTTGAAAATTCGCACAAAATTTGAAGCGATTACGTTCAATCATTTAGTTAGAGATCAATGTACATCGCACAATTCAAAATAATTGCGAATTAATAGGTCAATTGCAATGATGAGTTTCAATAAAGATCACAGGGAGATTGAGACTAAAGGCCATTAAAAGCTATTTTGAATAAATTACAAAACCAAATTAAGTTTCAAATTCAGATAAGAACTGCGACAACAAAAAATACAAAAAAACACGCATACGCCACAGTGTAATTACATATTTCCTAAAATCTGCAGCAAATTTTTCTTCCAAAAGTGTTGTTCGTAGTTGGATCAGGAGATTTGGAAACAAAAATGTAGTGCCTACATACGTGCATATCACATTCATGCGAACATACAATACATGTATATATATCAAAGTTTGGGATATAAAAACAGGATCGTTTTCATTGACTTATGTATGTCCTCTCCTTTTACATGAATGCTAATGCTAATTCAATATACCGGCAAATTGTTCTGACGATTTTGAGAAAAAGAGACTTATTTTTGGATTATTCCTACGAATCTCATAAGCGGCTAGACGAATTTTGTTGAAATTTCAAACGCATTTACTTTTAAAGAGTAATAAAAATATTTAATACCAAAATTTAAAGAAAATTAATTACATAATTTAATTTTTGTTTAAATATGCTGCGCACGAAAGGGGTTTCTACTATACTTTAAATATGAACAAGCACAGTGTAAGCGTAAGGAGGATAGGGAAGGATTTAAAATGAGATACCGATGCACAGTTGAATTGTTTAAGGGGGGATTGCAAATAATTTCATAGCTAAGAAATCAGGGAAGCAAATATTTTTGTTAAGCACTTACTGTTGACTTTGTTTAAGCTTTCCCATAATAATAATAATAATAATAATAATGAAAGTGGGGCTCTGGGCTAAATTCACAGCCTCGTCAATCTAAAAAAATTTTTTATACCTACTGGCCTCTTACAAGGAATTGACAAATCCTCCAAAAGTATCACTTGTAATACTTTTTCTCGTCTAGCCGTTCGGGTACGGTCTATAGGTCTCCTCCATTTACGAGCTGTTGCGCCAACATATTTTATATAATTATGCGTAATAATAAACAAAACGCCAGAACGTAGTTAAAGACTAAATTTTAGTCTTCAACTACAAGAGCAAATTGATTCCATCCAGTCCAGATTTTGTGAGTTGTGACAATTTTTAAGAGGGGATGATGAAGACAATAAGGAGGCGCTCTAACCCATTCAATTAGTGTTCTTGTAATTCAAAAATCAGTTTCTTATTTATTGCATTAATGTCAGAAACACCTTCTTTATTTTTATAAGTCAAGAATATTCTCAAATCTAACAATAATATGCATATAGAAACCTTTTAACTTTATGTTGCTGGTAAGATCAGTAAATAAACATGCAATCAATATAATGTACATTACATATGTTTTAATATTTAATATAAATTTCAGTTTCCATTTAAATTAATTGTGACGTAGGTATGTATACACAAACCACAATACACATCACAATGTACATCTAAGGTACCTATTATACTGCGCAGGGTTGTCAGAAATTTGGAACTGACTGCCTTTGTGATTTTGAAGTAAACAAAAACAAATTTGTGGTGATTGTTTGATATTAAACTAATTTTACTATTGATTTTACCAACATGCGCAGAACTGAACAAAAATGAAAACGCTAATGATATTACCTGTTATATATTTATATTGTTGTATACAAAAAACTTCAAACATTTCATTAAAAACAATATACCTCTAGTAGATCTAGCAACTTAATTTCTGTATGGTGTATTTTTTATTTTAACTACATACATGATCCAGCTTTTATAAAACCATACCCGCTCTTCTTCTCCACATAAGTCAATACATTTTATTTATACATAGGTACATACACACTATGTGTTTTTTAAATTTTGTTAATTTTTTTTGTTTAAAATTCCAATTGGTTTAAAATCGTTATTTTATCATTTTCGGATTTGGCCAAAGTATTTTTGTAGGTATACATAGGTAGATTATGTAGAGCGTATAAAAAAATCTGTTAATATAAATTACATTTGCAAATGTACACACAACCTTAGGGAAACAATTTTTACCAGCAAAAATAGGAAACTATGTAAGACAGAAATTGCGCTCTTGTTAATACTGCTTTGAATTTTAATTTAGAAA
This sequence comes from Melangyna quadrimaculata, assembly GCA_949320155.1. Lineage (NCBI taxonomy): Eukaryota > Metazoa > Arthropoda > Insecta > Diptera > Syrphidae > Melangyna > Melangyna quadrimaculata. The sequence continues at coordinate 364,181,295 of OX439483.1, forward strand.
AGCTATCCATTGATTCGAATCCAATTTATTTTTAATACTTGCTCACTATATGTGCTCACTATAAATGAAGCGATCCTACAATTTTTTTTTTTAAATAGGTACGTCCAACAATAATTCCACAGTTTATATTAATAGGTAGAATTATTATAGTTAAAGATAAGTATTATACATTTTTGTAGGTGGTGGCTTAACAATCAATTTACGCTTGCTTTGCCAAACAAAATGCAACCAAAGCAAAGGTGTCAGTTCTCAATAATAAAACAAAACACTTCTAATTACGTAATATATAATATGTGTTCTAAACGGGAAATGATAAATACTTGCCTTGAATTGCTATCGAAAAATATATTAATAGAAAGAAGTTGTTCCAGTTTGCAAAAAAATAAGCCAAATCTATAAATCGAGATATTAACGGTTGAAAGTTAAATAATATAAACGACTGGATTTAAATAACTTGCTCTTGTAGCTATAATAGAATATAGCTACTCATTGACGTTGTATAGTAGTAAACATGTTCAAATTGTAAAAAATTCAGAATAATACAAAAATTGATTTTTGCTTTGGTTTTATTTAAATATACGTAACAAAATATTTTTTGATTAGCTTAGAAGAAATAAATAGCAAAATAATGACAAAATAAACCAATCCAACGATGAGATATTCGGGAATATGCCAAAAAAAAAGTATTTTTTTCAAAGAAACCAAAAACCTTATTTCCGTTATTGAAATTTCATGGCATAAACCTGGTTAACAGTATTATTATTGAAACTAATACTACGTTTTAACCAGATACTAAACCAAGATTTAGGTAAAAAGATTTATTTGGTGTTTCCACTGCACAAAAAGATCAAAAAGAGAATTACGACAAAACATTTAAATGGTGTTTCATTTTTTTGATATGAAGCGGAAGTGAGATAGATAGTTTTTGTTTACATTTTCATCTGTCAATAATCGAAAATGGCGTTTAAATGGGTCAGTTCCACAATCATTCTCCGAAAAAAATTTGTTTGATTTGAAAAACTATAATGTTTCCAAGAACATTTGAATGAATTTTATTTGAAATCTTCATTTGAGGAGATTAAAATTTGTACGCTAAATCTTCTAGAATTCAAGGAGATTTGTGATAATCTTGCTAAATCTCGGTTTAGTGTCTGGTGAAAACGTAGTATAAGAGAGAAACTCTAGAGATTAACATGTTTCAAGTTTAATCAACATAAATATATGGTAAAAGCGGGAGATATGGCCTTTCTTACAACTTTAAAAGTAAAAAGGATAATCATTTCAAACATAGACTGTAGCTAACTTATAAACAAACAAAAATAGATTACTCGGGGATTTCACAATGCAAAACAATTTTTTTTTTCAATAAAAAATACATTACAAAAATGACAAGTGAAAAAATGGCGGGTGATATTGATATTGACCTACTGGCGGGTGATATTGAACTTTATTTTTTAAGCGATTTTTTGCCACAGTTGTTGTTTATATATACGTATAATGCAAAGAGACTTGACAAATTGTGCAGTTCATGCACTCGAAAGTTACAAAAAAAAAACTGTTCTAAAATTAAAACCAAAAATTTATTAGAATTAGGAAGGGGTGATATGGCACCCGTTAGAAGCTTGTGTGAAACTTAAAGATATTCTGAAGTCATTGTTAAAAAAAAGTCATTAAGGGGAAATATTGAAAGGGTGCCATATCCCCCGTGGTGCCATATCACCCAACTTACCCTAGGTGTTTTCGTACAACTTGATAAGATCGAAATCGTTGTATAAAAGCTATCCGTTAGACGAGCTAAAATCTTAGTTTGAAAATTCGCACAAAATTTGAAGCGATTACGTTCAATCATTTAGTTAGAGATCAATGTACATCGCACAATTCAAAATAATTGCGAATTAATAGGTCAATTGCAATGATGAGTTTCAATAAAGATCACAGGGAGATTGAGACTAAAGGCCATTAAAAGCTATTTTGGATAAATTACAAAACCAAATTAAGTTTCAAATTCAGATAAGAACTGCGACAACAAAAAATACAAAAAAACACACATACGCCACAGTGTAATTACATATTTCCTAAAATCTGCAGCAAATTTTTCTTCCAAAAGTGTTGTTCGTAGTTGGATCAGGAGATTTGGAAACAAAAATGTAGTACCTACATACGTGCATATCACATTCATGCGAACATACAATACATGTATATGTATCAAAGTTTGGGATATAAAAACAGGATCGTTTTCATTGACTTATGTATGTCCTCTCCTTTTACATGAATGCTAATGCTAATTCAATATACCGGCAAATTGTTCTGACGATTTTGAGAAAAAGAGACTTATTTTTGGATTATTCCTACGAATCTCATAAGCGGCTAGACGAATTTTGTTGAAATTTCAAACGCATTTACTTTTAAAGAGTAATAAAAATATTTAATACCAAAATTTAAAGAAAATTAATTACATAATTTAATTTTTGTTTAAATATGCTGCGCACGAAAGGGGTTTCTACTATACTTTAAATATGAACAAGCACAGTGTAAGCGTAAGGAGGATAGGGAAGGATTTAAAATGAGATACCGATGCACAGTTGAATTGTTTAAGGGGGGATTGCAAATAATTTCATAGCTAAGAAATCAGGGAAGCAAATATTTTTGTTAAGCACTTACTGTTGACTTTGTTTAAGCTTTCCCATAATAATAATAATAATAATAATAATGAAAGTGGGGCTCTGGGCTAAATTCACAGCCTCGTCAATCTAAAAAAATTTTTTATACCTACTGGCCTCTTACAAGGAATTGACAAATCCTCCAAAAGTATCACTTGTAATACTTTTTCTCGTCTAGCCGTTCGGGTACGGTCTATAGGTCTCCTCCATTTACGAGCTGTTGCGCCAACATATTTTATATAATTATGCGTAATAATAAACAAAACGCCAGAACGTAGTTAAAGACTAAATTTTAGTCTTCAACTACAAGAGCAAATTGATTCCATCCAGTCAAGATTTTGTGAGTTGTGACAATTTTTAAGAGGGGATGATGAAGACAATAAGGAGGCGCTCTAACCCATTCAATTAGTGTTCTTGTAATTCAAAAATCAGTTTCTTATTTATTGCATTAATGTCAGAAACACCTTCTTTATTTTTATAAGTCAAGAATATTCTCAAATCTAACAATAATATGCATATAGAAACCTTTTTACTTTATGTTGCTGGTAAGATCAGTAAATAAACATGCAATCAATATAATGTACATTACATATGTTTTAATATTTAATATAAATTTCAGTTTCCATTTAAATTAATTGTGAAGTAGGTATGTATACACAAACCACAATTTCATGGCATAAACCTGGTTAACAGTATTATTATTGAAACTAATACTACGTTTTAACCAGATACTAAACCAAGATTTAGGTAAAAAGATTTATTTGGTGTTTCCACTGCACAAAAAGATCAAAAAGAGAATTACGACAAAACATTTAAATGGTGTTTCATTTTTTTGATATGAAGCGGAAGTGAGATAGATAGTTTTTGTTTACATTTTCATCTGTCAATAATCGAAAATGGCGTTTAAATGGGTCAGTTCCACAATCATTCTCCGAAAAAAATTTGTTTGATTTGAAAAACTATAATGTTTCCAAGAACATTTGAATGAATTTTATTTGAAATCTTCATTTGAGGAGATTAAAATTTGTACGCTAAATCTTCTAGAATTCAAGGAGATTTGTGATAATCTTGCTAAATCTCGGTTTAGTGTCTGGTGAAAACGTAGTATAAGAGAGAAACTCTAGAGATTAACATGTTTCAAGTTTAATCAACATAAATATATGGTAAAAGCGGGAGATATGGCCTTTCTTACAACTTTAAAAGTAAAAAGGATAATCATTTCAAACATAGACTGTAGCTAACTTATAAACAAACAAAAATAGATTACTCGGGGATTTCACAATGCAAAACAATTTTTTTTTTCAATAAAAAATACATTACAAAAATGACAAGTGAAAAAATGGCGGGTGATATTGATATTGACCTACTGGCGGGTGATATTGAACTTTATTTTTTAAGCGATTTTTTGCCACAGTTGTTGTTTATATATACGTATAATGCAAAGAGACTTGACAAATTGTGCAGTTCATGCACTCGAAAGTTACAAAAAAAAAACTGTTCTAAAATTAAAACCAAAAATTTATTAGAATTAGGAAGGGGTGATATGGCACCCGTTAGAAGCTTGTGTGAAACTTAAAGATATTCTGAAGTCATTGTTAAAAAAAAGTCATTAAGGGGAAATATTGAAAGGGTGCCATATCCCCCGTGGTGCCATATCACCCAACTTACCCTAGGTGTTTTCGTACAACTTGATAAGATCGAAATCGTTGTATAAAAGCTATCCGTTAGACGAGCTAAAATCTTAGTTTGAAAATTCGCACAAAATTTGAAGCGATTACGTTCAATCATTTAGTTAGAGATCAATGTACATCGCACAATTCAAAATAATTGCGAATTAATAGGTCAATTGCAATGATGAGTTTCAATAAAGATCACAGGGAGATTGAGACTAAAGGCCATTAAAAGCTATTTTGGATAAATTACAAAACCAAATTAAGTTTCAAATTCAGATAAGAACTGCGACAACAAAAAATACAAAAAAACACACATACGCCACAGTGTAATTACATATTTCCTAAAATCTGCAGCAAATTTTTCTTCCAAAAGTGTTGTTCGTAGTTGGATCAGGAGATTTGGAAACAAAAATGTAGTACCTACATACGTGCATTTTTGTTAAGCACTTACTGTTGACTTTGTTTAAGCTTTCCCATAATAATAATAATAATAATAATAATGAAAGTGGGGCTCTGGGCTAAATTCACAGCCTCGTCAATCTAAAAAAATTTTTTATACCTACTGGCCTCTTACAAGGAATTGACAAATCCTCCAAAAGTATCACTTGTAATACTTTTTCTCGTCTAGCCGTTCGGGTACGGTCTATAGGTCTCCTCCATTTACGAGCTGTTGCGCCAACATATTTTATATAATTATGCGTAATAATAAACAAAACGCCAGAACTTAGTTAAAGACTAAATTTTAGTCTTCAACTACAAGAGCAAATTGATTCCATCCAGTCCAGATTTTGTGAGTTGTGACAATTTTTAAGAGGGGATGATGAAGACAATAAGGAGGCGCTCTAACCCATTCAATTAGTGTTCTTGTAATTCAAAAATCAGTTTCTTATTTATTGCATTAATGTCAGAAACACCTTCTTTATTTTTATAAGTCAAGAATATTCTCAAATCTAACAATAATATGCATATAGAAACCTTTTTACTTTATGTTGCTGGTAAGATCAGTAAATAAACATGCAATCAATATAATGTACATTACATATGTTTTAATATTTAATATAAATTTCAGTTTCCATTTAAATTAATTGTGAAGTAGGTATGTATACACAAACCACAATACACATCACAATGTACATCTAAGGTACCTATTATACTGCGCAGGGTTGTCCGAAATTTGGAACTGACTGCCTTTGTGATTTTGAAGTAAACAAAAACAAATTTGTGGTGATTGTTTGATATTAAACTAATTTTACTATTGATTTTACCAACATGCGCAGAACTGAACAAAAATGAAAACGCTAATGATATTACCTGTTATATATTTATATTGTTGTATACAAAAAACTTCAAACATTTCATTAAAACCAATATACCTCTAGTAGATCTAGCAACTTAATTTCTGTATGGTGTATTTTTTATTTTAACTACATACATGATCCAGCTTTTATAAAACCATACCCGCTCTTCTTCTCCACATAAGTCAATACATTTTATTTATACATAGGTACATACACACTATGTGTTTTTTAAATTTTGTTAATTTTTTTTGTTTAAAATTCCAATTGGTTTAAAATCGTTATTTTATCATTTTCGGATTTGGCCAAAGTATTTTTGTAGGTATACATAGGTAGATTATGTAGAGCGTATAAAAAAATCTGTTAATATAAATTACATTTGCAAATGTACACACAACCTTAGGGAAACAATTTTTACCAGCAAAAATAGGAAACTATGTAAGACAGAAATTGCGCTCTTGTTAATACTGCTTTGAATTTTAATTTAGAAAAGCTATCCATTGATTCGAATCCAATTTATTTTTAATACTTGCTCACTATATGTGATGGTTATTGCTAGTGAAACATGCACACTGCACAGTACTTATTCTATGTTTTATTTTGTATGCAATTTAGTTAAAAAATATACGCTGCTGGCGCATTCTACCTACTTCCATCATAATATACTTTATAAAGTGGTGTTTTTTGTTTGGAAATATTATTAATCTTTATTGGATTTCAATAAACGTGTTGCAAAATAAAAATTAAAACTGGTACAAACGTGACGATGCTAAAAATTTTAAATTATTTTAATTTGACATTATTTTTGTGAGCCTATACAATACAATCTTAAAATAAAATGCGCACGACTGAACAACATGAATAATTGTGTGACAAATGCTTGACAATCGATGGTTTAATAATCATAATTTGATAATATATGTAGGTATTAAATGAGAAATAACTAGAAAAGTCAAAAGTGAGCTCCAAAACTGGAATATTTCTTAATTTGTTTGTATTTAAAAAGTTATTAATAACAGTTTGAGAAACTTTATTGTTTTAACTGCATACTTAGAAGCACTGAATAGCATAACATTTAAATATAGCTATAATATACCTACAGCAATAATATACCTTCACGTTTTCACTGGGCGAAATGAGGTAATTTTGTTGAAAGTTTCCAAATCAGATCCGACATTACCTTATTTCCCGTACAAATTCTCGTCCATTAGGATTCGATTCCAAAAGCTTTAAATGGCTCTTGCATGAAAATGTCAAAACACAAAGAGAGAACAACAAAAACAAACGTTTAACTGCCATTCCAAATTCAAAATGAAATGAGATATCAAACGAAATTAGCAAACTTGATAATGAAAACACTTTTTTGCCAAATTCCGAAATTACCTCATTTCGGCTCTAATGAAAACGTAGTATAATTCAAAAATGTAACAATTTTCTCAGCAATCGTCAAAGCACCATTTGCGGATCTAGGAGGTTGCTATAGGGGCTATATTTTTGACTAGACAAAGTCAAGACTATGGCACAAGGGCATTGTGCGAACAAAAATGAGTTCGGGGCCATACAAAATGTATTTACAAACATCTAGAAATGTAAGAACAAAATGATCTAAAAAGATCGAAGAGAATCGGACAAAAATCGTCGTCGAAGCTAAACAATTTACACGAAAAATTAACAATAAATAATCTCCAGAAAACTTAGCTAAGACCAGATCATTCCAAAATGAATTTGATATGACAACACGACAGGGCGGATCCAGACTTTCAGCCAGGGGGGGGGGGGATCACAGGACACCTGTGTAGGTACATACAAATTTAATAAAACATAACACTAAACAAAATTACTTTTATTTTAGTTAAACCTACTAATAATGTTTTTGAATGAACAATAACCACTTGAGTGGGCTACCACCATTGCATTTGGTTGGGAGTATGTCTTTCAGTTTCATATCTGCCACACCAACCATCAGATTTCTTTCGTGGTGCTAGTTTTTATGTTCAATGCTTGAATTTTATAATTTAGTGCCGTCAACTGGAATTGAACCCAGTCACCTCTGAGGCATATGCGCTACGCATTGCGCCACCGAAATCATCTGATCGTACCCATCGAATTTGGAGTTTTGTCTTTATAAAATAAAATTAGAGACAACTGGTATTTTTACTAGCAAGTTAGTTGTTGTTCATTCGATTTCTTTCTCTTTCCGTATACCTAAGGTAGAAAAGTATGTCTTTGGCTTTTAAACATTTAGTTAGATGTACTTAAAGAATCTTCATTAACTTGTATATAATTATTTTCTTTATTTGACAAAAATTAATTAATAACTTTATATTTTTAATAGTTTTTAAAGTGAGTGTTTTAAAGGGTTTTGTAAATGAAAGCAAAGAATTCATATGAACAAAGATGAATAACATAATAAAAGAGAACCACTGAAAAATGTATAGGTAACCATAGCATCTTCTTTGGATGAGTTTTTATATTTCACCATGACACACTAAATATATGTAGGTAGTTAATCATCATCCAGCCTAACAAGCCAAAAGTGAGGCGTTGATATATTAAAAGCGTGGGTTTAAGTCATCAACCAAACAATTATTATAAATATTCTACCGATATTGAGATCATGTTTGATAAGAACATGATACTCAACGGGGGTCATGACCATAAAAGATCTAGCTTTTATTCCTAATTTAATTCAACTCATATAGAAAAACAGAATTTTAATCTACCAGGGGGAGGTGGGGTCATGACCCCCGTGACCCCCTCCCCCCGTGGATCCGCGCTTGCAACCCGAGCTTCAGGCTTAGGCTAGCAGAGAATTTAAAAAAGTAGCACCGAAGTTTAACAATTGACAAGTTACCTAAATGCAATAACATAATTAACCATAAGAACTAAGCTAAGCCCAGAAAATTGTTGTGGCTTAACTCTAAAATTTTGCGACAAAAGTGAGGCTTAGGGACAATATTAAAAAAAAAATTAGATCGGGAATAAACAATTACCTATAAATACTTTAGGTAATTTGTAAAGCAGGTGTGGTATGGTTAATGTCACACATAAAATCTTGAAGTTTTGAAATTTTATTTTTCAATGGGGGACAAATCTAATAAAATTAATTTAATCTTTTAGTCTGGCTCATAATGTATATGCGCTTATTAGTCCAGGAAAATTAGATTCTGGAATGGATGTAACATATAGTATCTTAGATTTGTATGGTATTCGATCAGAAATAATTTAAACAAAGAGATTGAGGTTGCTCCCACTCAAAAAGGTGTGCTATTTGCAGGAAAAATCAAAACGTGCAATAAAGTGCATTATTCACTCACTGTCTTCTGTTATTTTCCTGTATAACTTTGGAAATATGCATCTAAGGAAAAAAAATCCAAATACAATTTGTTTGCTATAAAATTTTCCACAAGATGACATTTATATAAAACTTTCTGGTATTATATGTTTGTTGCTGTACAGCGTTGAAGTCAGAAAAAGCTGTAAAAAACAGAGTAATTTTGAAACGCTAAACTAGCAGATACAAAATGGTCCAATTCTACTATAAATGTGGACTCAAGTACTCTAGGGAATTACAAAATGAAATATTGAAACCCGATTTAAATCGGTTTGATAGGTTCGGCATGAGAGATAATGTTAATTAAGTGCACCGCGAAATGTTTGCGTCAATGCAGTGGTCAAAGTTAGACATTCAAGCTGGCGCTAATTTTGTACACATACTGGGAACCCTTAACTATCGTAAAGTATCGTTTAAATATTTATTTTATTTTTTTAGTGACTGGTAGCGATTTTATATTTATATTTTTTATATTTATATTTAAATAAGTTAAAAATTATTTTATAAAAAAAAGCATTTTTTATACGAAAATAGTACCTGCCTGGCGACTGAGCATACCATAAGCGGAGCGACGGAGTCGCGTGAGCAGGACAGAGGGCCCGAAAAGGGAGTTGAGATCCTTAGAGCCGCGAGAGGGCCACCCAAACCAGTCTTGTTGAAGAAAACCATCTATAAAGTGGTCCACTGAAGGGGGTCAAAAATCCACAATCAATGGACCAGAAGTGAACAAGATTTCTGTGTGGACTTTTAGCCCATTGGATTGGGTCAAAAGCTTACAATTAATTTATGGACTTTTGACCCATATAAATGGGTCTTTTGACCTGTGGACTTTTGACCCTGCGCCGTACCCTTTCTGTTTAAATGTTCTGTAGAAAATTAAAAAAAAAACCTGGACGTGGACGTACAGACCGTAATCATCGTAATATTTTATTTGATTAAAACATCGAATTAGTTTTTAACACGAAACCAAAACATGCATCAACAACTAAAACTTAGATTTGTCGTATATAAAAATTATTCTTAGTTTTGGATGAGAATGTATTTAAATTAAAGTTGTTAATCGAAGGTTTACGCACTATAGCTTTGTACCTAGCTGTCTCATGACGCCTTATGCATAAAGTTTCAGTTTAAAGTTATTTTAATTTGCAGGTCACGTTTGCAACTCGCCTAATCCCAAAGTCTTTTATATAAATAATCCGTCAAATAAGTAGATACACTACACATACAAATACATATAACTTGGCTCTGGCATGGCGCATACAAATGTATCTATGCATTGTATTTGTATATATATTTATTTATATACGTACATACGGGTGGGTCAAATTCAGCGAAGTTGGTTTATAATTTGTTTAATTTTCTCAAAAACTAGGTGACCTATTTGGTTTTTGCTGTCCGAAGAAAAATTAATAAGAGCTCCGAATAAAAAAAAAAACTGTTTCAGTAAATAAAAACATACGATTTTGAAAAAAAAAAAAATTATTTTAAACATATTGGGGAGTATTCATAGTCATTTTAGACCTGGGTCTAAGTTAAACATAGTTTTCGTTGAATTTTCGGACGTTGATTTTATTTTTTTAAATTTATCATTTCAAAATATTTGAAGCTATTTGTGTAATATACCAAGTTTATTATCTTATGAAAATATAAAACCAACAATTTGTACTTAAAATCGGTCTGTATTCATTGAGCCAAAATTGACTTAAACTGTAGTTTAGTTAAACCTGGATCTATCTGCGACTATGAATATTTCTTCAACTTTTGTTTTCAAAATTGTTGGAATTTTCCTAAAATAATTTGACTTAGAAATTTAACAAAGACTTAGATTTTTGGGTTTAAAAAAGCTAGCACAATATTATAAGTGTTAACGGTATTTTGTAATAATTCTTTCCCTTTTAAAGTATTTTTATTAGAAATGAGAGGAAATAGCCCCTCCCTCTTTCTTGTCTTCAACAAACTTAAACGTCCTTACAGCTTTTTGCCGTATATGTTATGCATATTTGCAGTTTTAACAAAATATTTACCGTTTTTTGAGTAAAATCTCTAAAGTTTTTTCTTAAGTATTGATTTTCTTTTGAACGGTTACTTTAATCATTTGAATGATTAAGACTTTTTGTCAGAAAATTCTCATTTAAAAAGCCTCAACCTAAAAACTTTATACCCCAATGGAAGACATAGCATGGAGAAGAATAAGGATTTGCTGGACCTTCTGCAGTTTTTACCGTCAGTACATCACAATTTTTACACTGATCTTAGAAATAATAATTCTATTGCAAATAGCGCAAAGGCTTTTACGAATCCTTACACTTCTGAAGGTAAAAACAAATGTTAAATTTCAACTAAATGAACAAAAAACTTAATTAATAAATAAAATAAATATACATAATACATAAAAAACTTGTTTTATTTACAAATAGTTAAGGCGTTAGGGGACCCAACCTTGCACTTCGTTCGGGATGAGCTTTAGTACACTAATAGTCCTAAGTTTACTTTTAAGAAGTGTTGCCATGGTGGCAACACTGGCAGACCGGAGATATAAGGGTTGCATTCTGACCATATTTTAACACGAAATTTCACATAAATAAGCCTATAATTTGGGAACCAGGCATCGTTGATGTCGCGGAATGTCCTGTTGGATTGAGAGTACTTGAAGCCATAGGAATATGTTAATTGTTTGGCCCCTTTCCTCACCCTTGTACGCTGGGGGAGCAAAATACCCTCGGCGGATAAGGGTTTTTATTTGTCAGAAAATAATGGTTATAAAATGAATATTCATAAAATTTAAAGATGAGTGTCGAGGTAGAATTTCATAGATACTCTACAGCATATCCATTTTCCATTTTTATCCATGTATTACTTTCAAAATGGGGGGAGGGGAAGGTGGAAGTGTATCAAAACACTTTATATTTGTCTTGTTATAATCTAAGCATGTGGCACATGACCTTAGGGTAATTTTGAATGCCCAATCGTACACAATCAAAATAATTTCAATATAATTACTCTAGAAAAAGTTATAACCTTTTTATTAAATGATGACTAAATTTTTAGTGAAACGAGCATAATATTACCAAATTTCAATGGTATGGTGTTGAATCTTGACACACATGTCTCATTTGTCGTAAGAAATAAGAATCAAAAGAATCCATAAAAATAACTGGGGCGAAAGGTTGTTTTTTTTTAGTGAAAGGGAAAAGTGAATTACTTTTACCAGTAAACCCCTCCTAAAACTGGTATGTTGATGAAAGTTGTTAGAAATGTTTTATTTTTTGTTAGAACCAAGACTTAAAATGATCCATGCAAATATATTGTTTCCAGGGGTGTTTTTCTTAGGCGGAAAGAAAATATGAATTATAAACCCTATATTTTATTTTTATGTAATCGGGATACAAATATTCAATATGGTACATGATTTTAAAGTATTTTTTAACGCTGAATCCAATTTTAGTAAAATTAAGATGGAAAAATTAATGTATTTTTTGAGTAGAGCAAATAAAACATTTTCCGTCAAAAACCCCCTTTGACAATAGATATTTGATTTATCTTTTTTTACTATTGGTAACAATAAAAAACAAAACATTCCTACCAACTGTCATCAATGTACTAGCTCTAGAGGGGGTTTACGGGGCATAGTTCTACACTTTCGCTCAAAAAACACCCTTTTACCCCAGATATTTTAATAGACCCTTTTGATTCTTATTTTTTATGACAAATGAGACATGTGTGCCAAGTTTCATCACCATACCATTGAAATTTGTTAATGTTATGCTCGTGTTACTGAAAATTTAGTCATCATTTTATAAAAAGGTTATAATATTTTCTAGAGAAATTATATTTAAATTATTTTGATTGTATAAGATTTGGCATTAAAAATTTACCAAGATAAATATATAGTGGTTTGATATACTTCCACCTTCCCCCCACCATTTTGAAAGTGATTATATAAAAAAACTAATACATGGATAAAAATGGATCGACACTCATCTTAAAATTTTATGAATATTCAATTTATAACCATTATTTTCTGACAAATAAAAACCCTTATCCACCGAGAGTGGGGGTGGGGGAGGTGTCAAAAAATTAACATATTCCTATGGCTTTAAGTATTCTTAATCGAACGAGACATTCCACGACATCAATCGATGTCTGGTTCCCAAATTAAAAGCTAATTTATGTGAAATTTCGTGTTAAAACATGGTCAGAAGGCTACTCTAATATCTCCGGTCTGCCAGTATTGCCATCGTAGAAACATTTCTGTAAAGTAAGCTTAGGATGTGGACTATAAGTATACCAAAGCTCATCCCGTCAGAATGAAGTGCAAGGTTTGACCTAAAATATGGCCTTAACGCCCTAACTAAAATCTTTGGCCGATCTTTTCATTTTTTAAATTTTTTTTTACATGTTTCCTCTTTAAAATCAGTTATAACGGTATTTTGAAGGATTATTAATCCAAAATCAAAATCCTATTATTTCCTGATCATATTGCAAAAATAAAATCAAAGTTATGTTCTTTTGTTTCAAAACTACAAGTGTTTCTTATCCTTGCTCAACTGAAAACAGTGAAAAATGCAGTTAGGCCACTATTGCAATCACGGCCTCATCAATACCAAACGTGTACATTTTCGATAGGAGAGCTTGATGCCAGACCTTTTCAAACGCTTTAGGAATATCAAGCACAACAATCTTAATTTCTCCAAAATGATGTTAAAATTGGTTCAAATCACCAGTGGACCTGTTGCCACGAAAGCCCGGTCATTGAGAAGCTTTCGATCTTCGAGATAATTCCTGGGCTGAAAATTGATCAGGGTTTCCATGAGCTTGGGAAGAAGGGACAAGTGCAATTGGTCGTTAGTTTGATGGTGAAGAAGATACGCCATTTTTAGGGACAGGCTGGATAAATGCAGGAAAGATACCAGTAGAATAGGACTTTGTCAGCGTAAAAATGAATTCTAAAATGTTGTTGCTGATGGTATTGACGTAGAATTTCACCCTCTCCAGCATATCAGAAGTACCCAAAATCAAATATTGTCTTTTTTGATAGAAGCTTTTAAATAGGGGGAGAGGCGAGGAAGTTTACCAAACTGGAATATAGTTGTTTTGTTACAATCTTAGCATATGACAAATGATTTAAGGATACTTCTCAACGCTGAATTTAATGAGACAAAAACCAAACGATACCACTGTCGAAGATATATATTGAGAAGAAAGGTATTCACGATGCATTAGAATTGTCTTTATTTACACTCCGCGATAATAATGGAGATAGATAAAATGAATTGGTGGCTGGGGTGTCAATATGAAGGGCTGCAACTGCAAAGAGGTTTTTGGGTAAGGTATATCGTATATTATAATCCTGCTTTAGTACCCCCAAGTGTAGCATAAAACATCACTCTTTTTAGTCTATATTCCTTACACTGGATTGCGTTCTTCTTTTTGTTTTATTCTCTTTTTTCATATAAGTTTTTTCTTTTTTTTTCATTTTGCTCTCTGATTGCATAGATTTGCTTGAATAAAAAATAGAACACAAACCGAGTTTTGTTTTCATCTCGTTTATTTGCTATTCCTATATTTCTGTTGGAAGGTACACACTAGTAAATGTTTCCCTAGAGGCAATGTATTTCTATCCCTAACTACAGCTATAACATATCTACTCCGGATATATTTGTTGGTTCATTGGCTTCGATCCTGGGGTTTAAATGAGGATGAGGAATTGTTTGCCAGTTCATCGAATGCAGTTTTTCTTATTATTATTTGTATTTCTAAGGTGCTACATACCATGCTTGCTTATGCATTGTTTATATTGAAATTTACATCCTCGCAACAATGCAACGTAAAAATGTTTCACTATAGTTTTGTTTTCAAAGGCTTATACAGGAGGGTATGCGCTACATAGAGATAGATATACCCATTTATAAACAAAAAGAAAGAAACATTTAAAATTCAATTTTTGAGATTGCTTGAATGTATTTCGGACCATAAGGGCAGTATTTGTGCATAGATTTTTAGATGGGTAAACAGAAGCACGTGAAGTACCTATGAGATGAAAGGAATGAATTATGACTGGGTGATGCTTCAATCTGTTTTTGTGTTCCTATTGATGCACTCGATTAAACCTGCTTTAACCTTAAGGGCTTCACTTTGGTTTACAATGCTCGCCTCCTTTTACACATTCAAACCGAAATTATTTTGTTTACCTTTCAGGTATTTGCTCAGGTTAAAAGAGAGAAGGCTGAAACGCAGATTCGTATGTTCATAGACGATTCAATGAAACTAGGAAATAGGTATTTGTTAAACTTAAATTGGGTTTGGTGTTTTAAATTATTCGAAGACAATTTATTAATGAGACATGAAAATTCAAATTTGTCTTTGGTTTGACTTCTTTTTGTATTTTACCTAAATGTCAATTTGTCGGTATTCACTTTTACGCAGTTCTTAGTTAAGCTTTGAGACTATGGTGCAAAAAAATTATAGACAGCCTTATTTTGAGGCCCTTCAGCCTGATACTAATCAACTATTTTATGTTACTTTTTTTATAGTTATCTTATTTTTCCCCAATTTTAAAAACCTTACATTTTACATTAAGTGCCGATCTGCCAACTGCCAACACCATTTCTGAAGAAATTTAAGTTGCATACGCCTTAATTAATGGCAGAGCGTAAAAAATGGTAATGTTCTAAAAGAAATACTTAATACAGGAAAGAAACAACGGTAACATTTACAATGCCATGTAGATAAGACCTTTTTATAGATCTATATTTTTTTCCCAAACTAAAAACTAAAAACAAAATTAAAAAAAAAATAAACTTATTATTTTGACAAAAAAGTAACCATTTAATTTTGAAAACAAAAAATAAATATGTACTTAATTTCGTAAAATTTTGGAAAAAATAACTTTAAGACTTTTTTTTTAATTTTGAGAATGAAAATGATTGACTACTTAAAAAAAAAAAAACTGACTGCGTTTTACACAAAGTTAAAATTACTGTAACTAAAGACAAAATATGAAGCTGAAGATCGCTGCATCCGAGTTTTTTTTTTCTTTTAAAATAGCAGACCTCGAAAAGTATCAATGATATTGGAAAATTTCAAATACCAAAATGTTGTGCAAATAATTTTCCAGGGGCGATGTCCGTTACTTTTTCAAATTTGCATCCCGTTATATTTTCTTAATTAGTTTTTTAACATTTTAAAATTAACTTTTTTTTTAAACGGGCAGACAGACCAAACTAACGGTTAAAAACACGAAAACAAAAATGGCACTGTGTAGAACAGACCTTTTTCTAGGGGCGATATTCCTTATTTTTTTTTGTTATTATTTTATTAAGCGTTTTTAATAATGAAACATAAAAAAAGAACAAAAACACTTTAACCCCTTATAACTTCGGATCAACGAATGCTACGTAAAAAAAAAGTACACAGACAAATTTAGTTTTCCAAGCTCTAGAGGTGATATTTTTTATTTTTTTTTTATTCATGTTCTTAAGCCATTTATTTTTGCTTTTATATACAGTCAATCAAATTCATATTCGTACAGTAGACAACATGCAGTTGCTTTTCCAATTATTTCAAAGACCATAAACAAATCCCAACAATATTTGATTTCAAATCAAAGATCTTATGTACATTTAATATAAAAACACTAAAAAAGTACCATCCCTCATCAAGAAGGGGACATTTATTTACAAGATTCCAAAAACTTGTGTTTAAGAAGACAAAATCGTATTCGTACACCAAGTGATGGTTTCTGGGATACTTAACGAAAATTAACACAATTTCAACATTTCGATGCATACAACTTATTCTGTATGCCATGTTCTAGTTTATTTAGCAAGTATTTTGAAAATTTATTTAAAGTTTCTATTGAAATTTTACCACATTTCCTAATTACTTCTTTTTCAACACTCTTGCATTTGTAATGGCCACTTTCCAAAGTCGCTGGTGTAAATGGTTTAATAAAACCCCTAAAGGATTAATACCTGCTTAAAATGGTGAAGCTTTCATTCATTTTGGACAATTGTAGAGATGCAAAATGCAAGTGTTATAAAACTTTATTCATTGGATGATTGTTCTTGTAGAAATTAATTGTCTTTAAATTCCAAATTTTTGTGCATTCATAGGATTTTTTTTTTTTCAAAATATCAATATATTTTATGCGGTCATAAATTCCTTCGATGATATCCAGCATACCTACCCTAGCTGTCGAGGAACCACCCCAAACCATCACCTAGCCTGTTTCATATTTTACTGCATAAATCGCGTACTTTGAAAAGAGTTCGGAATTTGATTTTCGCAAAACCATTTACCACTTATTTGAAGTATAAGATGTAAGACTTAGTCTCATAGTTGAGATGGCTTTTTTGCAAAAGATAAAATCTATGGAATTATGGTCGCTTGCATAGATTAACAGTTTTACTCTGTTTGTAGAATTTATTATTAATTTCATCGGTTGAAAGTTGAATTTTAAACGACATTGCAAAGTACCAGAAGTTACTTCATTACAAATTTTGACAATTCGCTCGTTGATATTGTATTAATTTTGCCGATATCGATGCGTTTTTTTCTAAGAGTTATATATTGCTCAAGTGATTTTACTTGCATTTTGCTTGATACAACTGTCCAAAAGAAATAGAAGCCTCACCATGTTAAGCATATATTAATGCTTAATATAGAATCTATAGGGTAAATAATACTAGACACTTTGAAAAGTGCGACCATTACAAATGCAAGTGTTAAAAAGTGAGTTGTTAAGAAATGTGGGAAAATTGCAATAGAAACGCCAAACAAATTCAAAAATCGTTTCTAAATAGACTAGAATATGTCATACAGAATAAGTTGTATGCATGAAAATGTTGAAATTGTGTCAATTTTCTTTAAGTATCACAGAAACCATTTGGTGTACGAATGCGAATTTGTCTTCTTTCACACAAGTTTTTGGAATTTTGTTAATTAATGTCCCATTCTTGATAAGGGATGGTACTTTTTGGGTGTTTCATATTAAATGTACATAATGTCTTTGACTTCACTGAGGGTTTGCGGCAAACGTAAAAATTGCCCAAACGACTTTTTCGTTTGCCAGCCAGTTTTGACAGTTCGTTTGCAGCAAACTCTTAAATTCGTTTGAGCCAAACAATTCATACTGTTGTAGCAAAATTCTATCGTTTGTTTCAAACGAATAGAGTGTTTGTGTCAAACGAATGTAGTGTTTCTGTCAGACGAATAATGGTGTTTTGTAAACATATTTACTGTTTATCGCAAACGAATGGTGCTTTAGAGTAAACGCTAATACTTTAACGACAAGCGAATGGGTCAATTGTTAAAGAAGATCAAATTGGTTATAACAAATGAATAACACGTTTGTTGCTAATGACTTGTACGTTTGTCACAATCAAAACAGTGACTGCTGGTTTTCCATTAATTCTAAAATTATATTATTTTATTTTAATTGAAAAAAATGTCAAGCTTTTACCTGGATTTGAACTGGTATCCTTCCGTATCGAGAGCGAGCATGCATCCACTGAGCTAATTTGTAACATAAAATCCTCCGGAAATATGTTAATCAGTTGAAAACTTCACACATTTTCCTTTTATTTAGTTGAGCAGAGAAAATGTACTGATTAAGAAATGTGTCTTAGACAATTTCATGTATTTTAATTATTTTAACTATGATTAATTATTTTAACTATGACGACCGAAGTATTTAAAATATTGCGTCAGTTTTTGTTTTAAACTATTACTACGTAGATGTGCTCCTAGGACTGAATCAAAACTTTTAAGAAAATCGGTTTGTTTAACACAATAATTGTTTTTATGCGTTGTAAATTAATTATATATTAATGGAAAACCAACATGTGCTTTAAATAAGTATTCAATGTTTATATTTTTATCATTTTAACTTCATTATTACAAAAAAAAAGTTGGGCACCAGCAGGGATCGAACCGGCAAGCCAATACCAAATTGATAAAGCAAAACATGTATTGAAACGTACCCAATACTTGCCCTATAGATTACCTGAAATTGGTTAGATAGGAATTAAACAAATAAAATACTTTTTCCAAATAGGAAATTTATTGCTGCAAGCGAATTTCTTTTAAAGAAACCTAAAATCAAAAATTCTTACGCCTCAAAGGCATGAAATGTTTACCACAAGCATTAAGTTAATTTGTAAAAATAAGATTTAAAAATATATACCCTGCAATCATTCAATCGTTTGCTACAAATAAGTTTACTTTTTACGAATTAACCATTCGTCCCAAATGTTCGATTCATTAGTTGCAAACAATTGTAATTCATATAGTAAACGTTAAACTTTTTGCAGCAAATTGCATTTCAAAAGCTTAATTCGCAATCGATTCATTCGTTTGCCATAAACAATTACACTTGCTTGCCAACTTCACATCGTTTGAATTTGGGTAACATTGTCATTTACCGTAATCAACCCAGGCAAATTGAGCTCCAAACGAATGGGTTATATGTTATATGTTTGATGCAATGGAATTACTTTCTGTGGCGACTGTAATACAATTGCTACAAATGAAATACGTTTGCAGGGATTGTATAACATTTCCAGCAAATGTATTACAATTACAGCAAACGAAATTCGTTACTCGCAAACGCAAAAAAATTATTAATTTTCTCAGTGTTGACATCAAATATTGTTCGGAATTGTCTTTGAAATAATTGTAAGAGAACTGCATGTTAGCTTCTGTACGAATACGAGTTTGATAGACTGTGTACATCTATAGAAATAAAAAACTAAATTATCTTAATTATTTCCGCATAAAGTTTTTTTGTGTGGCGTATACGTTAAAGCGTCAAGAAGTATGTTTTTCAGTTTACAAGCTAAATTTGTATGAAGAAAAGTAAGATATTAAATTTTTGAACAACAACAACAACTTAAAGGAGCTACCACCAATTGTTTGGCTGGAGAATATAGCTATTTCGTGCTTTGCCACTTTTGCACTCATCAGTCTCCTTTTTGTGGTACTGAGCTTTAATCCAATTTTATTTGAAAAACTTTTTTATACACACCATAGGATTCGAACCTACGCATATCAGATTTTGCTCAGTTTTAGCAGTCGTGTGCACTACGCACTCCACCTCAAAAAAAAAAAAAAAAAAAAAAAAATAATTTTGTTTTCCATATTTATATTAAACAATAATTTTGCGATGAATTTTTCTTCATGGCATTTTTCAAAATGGTCGCTTAAGCATAAAACTAACACCTATGCCTTGATCTTAATCAAGCAGATTCAACTGTTCAAATCCCGCTCTGTAATCTTAAGAGGGTAATTGAGAGTAAAGTTCTAGCTATAACCAACAAGAGATGGAACTCACTCGATACCTGTTTTATAACTAGAAAATTATGGCCTAGTTTAGATAAACGAAAGACCGGCAAGATCATCCACCTGGGAAAAAAGTCTCTATCTATTCTCGTGAGCGTTACCACTGGGCACAACCAACTGTGTTACCATAAGAAAAAGATGAGTCTCAGTATGGACGACTTATGTAGAGGATGTGGTGACGAAGAGATACATGAGGATACTCCACACTACCTTTGTCACTGCTGCACTATGTCATCTAAGAAAAAGGCTCCTCGGGAGACACTTCTTCAATGACTTAGAGAAACTATCTGACATTACAAGCAATAACATGTTAAAATTTATTAACGCTACAAAATGGCTTGACAGTTCTTAAATACAGCTAAACAAATTAGTCACATACACCAACCCACTGATCTATCAAATTCAACCGCCAGACGTTGCATGGAGCCATTGCTCCTTTGGGCCTGGTGGTGGGGATGATTTAAACAGTGGAGGTAAAGAGAAGGGACCACGCCCTTGAAAAGACGATGGTGCGTTGACCTCTCCTCAACCTGGTGATTGTGCTTACGGACACTTCTTCAGTAACCTGAAGACTAATCTTAATGAACGGGGCAGACGCATGCACCAACCACTGATCTATCAAGCTCACCCAGCAGACGTTGCATGGAGCCACTGCTCCTACGGCCCGGTGGAGAGATGATCTTTCCGCTGGGGGTAAATGAGGGGAACACGCCCTAAGAAGACAATGGTGCGTTTAACTCTCCTCAACCCGGTGTTAATATGCCGTCAGACAATTCTTCAATACCTGGATAGCTTCACCGAGTTAACTAGGCAGACACATACACCAACCACTGATCTTTCAAACTCATCGACCAGACGTTGCACGGAGCCACTGCTCCTACGGGCCTGGTGGGGGGATGATTTAACCATTGGGGGTAGGGGGGATCACGCCCTTAAAGGACAGTGATACGTTGGTCTCTCCTAAGCCCGGTGATTGTGCCGACGACGAAGGTTTACATGACAGAAAGGGGTAGACGCAGACACCAACCACTAATTTATCAAACTCACTCACCAGACGTTGAATGGAGCCACTGCTCCTACGGGCCTGGTGAGTGGATGATCTATTCAAAGGGGGTAGAGGTAGAGATCACGCCCTTAAAAGACACCAGACGTTGCATGGAGCCACTGCTCCTACGGGTCTGGTGTGGGGTTGATCAATCCAGTGAGGGTAAAGGAAAGGGACACGCCCTTAAAAGACAATGGTGCGTCAACCTATCCTCAACCCGGTATTTACGCAGCGACTGACACTCCTTCAATCAATTTGTAAACGACTTTTCCAAGGTTCAGCTTGTAAGAACTGTATTGACGCCCTCTACGGACTATTTCATTGGATTTATCATAGGTTTCTTTTATGGGGATTAATCCCCAGGGTATCACAATGGATCTACACTGATCTAAGTGTGACGGTAACAAGATCAACTGTCAGCCCACTAACCTAACCTAACCTAACACCTATGCCGATTTTTTTGTATAGGTACTCTTAAATAACCCAACTACCAATTTCAATCATAAAATTCAAGCGGTTTTTTTGCAAAAAAAAAACTGCCAACTGGCCTTTTTGTTGTTTTTTCGTTTTGTTATACCTAATTAGTTGCTAAGCAAAAATAAATTGCTTAAGAGAATGAATAAAAAAAATATAAAATATCGCCTCTAGAGTTTGGAAAACTTGATTTTTCTGTGTACTTTTTTTTACGTAGCATTCGTTGATCCTTAGTTATAAGGGGTTAAAGTTTTTTTTGTTCTTTTTTTATGTTTCATTATTAAAAACGCTTAATAAAATAATAAAAAAAAAACTAAGGAATTTCGCCTCTAGAAAAAGGTCTGTTCTATACAGTGCCATTTTTGTTTTCGTTTTTTTAACCGTTAGTTTGGTCTGTCTGCCCGTTTAAAAAAAAGTTCATTTTAAAATGTTAAAAAACTTATTAAAATAATATAACGGGATGCAAATTTGAAAAGTTAACGGACATCGTCCCTGGAAAATTATTTGCACAACATTTTGGTATTTGAAATTTTCCAATTTTATTGATACTTTTCGAGGTCTGCTACTTCAAAAGAAAAACAAAAAAAAATGCAGCGATCTTCAGCTTCATGACCAAAATAAAAACCAATGGCGCAAAATTTTAAACAACCTATTATTAAAGGCTTAGCAAATTACTAGTTAGCAATTTGCTAAGTATTTAGCAATTTACTGTACTCCGTTCAACAAAAATTGTGAGTACAGGGCTTATGGGCAAAACAGTAGCGCCTGTATGTAAGGGCGGGAGATATGGCACCCCTTTTTTGTTTATCTTATAACTTTCAAAGCAAATAGGATAATCATTTCATACATAGATTTATATAATCTCTAGCTAATTTATAAACCAAAAATATGGATGACTAAGGGATTTCACAATGCAAAACATATTTTTTTTTCAATAACGGAATACATTACAAAAATGACAAATGAAAAAAATGGCGGGTGATATGGCACCTACTCGCCGGTGATATGGAACTTTACTTTTTAAGTGATTTTTTGCCACAGTTGTTGCTTATATAGGTACATAAAATGCAATTGGACTTGACAAATTGTACACTTTATGCACTACAAATTTACAAAAAAAATAAACTGTTCTAAAATTAAAACCAAAAATTTATTAGAATCAGGAAGGGGTGATATGGGACCAGTGTTAATGTACTGCATTTGGCGGGTGCCATATCACCATTTGGACATTGCCGCTGTTATTCGAAATGAAAAGAACATTAACGTATGTGCAGTTATAGAGGTAAAAAGAAACAAACAGACACTATTCACTCTTTGTTTTTGCGTTAAAACGAAGACCTGACACCGAATGCTTTCGTTTTTTACACTAAATTTACAAAAATACAAAAAAATAATCTTATAAAAAAATCACATTTTTTTTTGTATTTTCGTTTGTGCACCCGTTAGACGCTTGTGTAAAACTTAAAGATATTCTGAAGTCATTATTTAAACAAAAAAAGTCATTAAGTAGGAAGTATTGAAAGGGTGCCATATCCCCCGTGGTGCCATATCACCCGACATTACCCTGCAAAATATCGTCCACTCCACTTCGACCGTCCTTATTGTATGCCCAACCCAAAGCACACTGATCTCTGATAAGATCATATAATCGTTTCTACTCTACTCTGGCTGTGTGAGCTAAAAAAATATATATTCCAACAGAGTTACCCTTACCTATTGAAAGCAATACAAAAGAGATTTTTCAGTGGTTTTTATAAAATAGCTTTCTGTTTTCAAGCTTTTGAGAACAGAATTAATTAAGGTGAGATATAATGCTAAGTACAGAAACCCTATGAGAGCTTTTGCATGAAATGGGTATATGCAAGCCAATGCGACCAGACAGAGGTACAAACGTCCTATCTTCCGTGTACTGAAATTTTTTGTTGAACAGAGTATAGTTGTCCAAAATTTTAAACCGTTTCCTAGCTAGAAAATAGCTAAACAAGCAGATAGCAGATCATTTATAGGGTTTAAATTTGATGAACACAATTATTGTTTTATGCGTTGTAAATTAGTTATATTTTGATGGAAACCCCATATGTGCTTTAAATAAGTAGTCGATGTTTATATTGTTATCATTTTAACTTAATTATTTACAAAAAAAAAAAAAAAAAAAAAAAAAAAAAACGTGGGTACCAGCAGGACTCGAACCTGGAACCGGTCCATCCTATACCTGGAGTAAAATTCTCCAGTCGTATGGATTTAGTACGATACTTAAAAGATAAGATAGCGAGTTGGTGATTTTAACTTTAGTAAAATAGGGGATAGCACGATGCTAAACTCGTTTAAAATAAGTATAACACAATTTTGAACCTAGTATCATATAAATCGTCCAAAATTTTGCGCCAATGTAGGTATGTAATTAAAATTTTTTTTAAAAATGGTAATCAAACTTTTAAAAACGTACATTCAAATCGTAGTTTTTGGAATTTCGGATTTATTTGATCCTAAAGCCTCCTTGAAACACTAATACTTATTTCATCTCTATTTAATAGATATCGGTTAGTATTGATTCCTATTTGTCAAAATTTTGCAAGCTAAATTTTGTATGTTTGCTCATTCTCTCAATTTTCTTCAACTCATTGGAGCCATACACAAAGTATGCAATCGCGAACGCAGGGGGGTTTGGGTGTCGAAAGCGGTAGATATACATACATTCCATAGAACTGTTGTTTTTTAATCTTTGAATTTCTTAATTTTGATTAAATTCGTATGCAGCCGCCACTGGAAAGTGTTAGCATCCGTACCAATATACGTATATTATTTGATTTAAAAAAATTGTTACCTACGTTTTGATAATAACTAAGAACGAGTTGGTAACCGTCTTACCAACTTATATCTGTGAAATCTGACTTAAGCAGGACTGCAAAACAAATTACGTTCGTAAACTTTAAAAGTGTGTAGAAATTAAGTCGGCGTCGCGTCGTCGGGAAGTTTGCGTCGAAAAAAAAACATCTGTTAAAAGAAAGTAAATTCTGCTAAAAAAATTAAAATTAAATAGAGAAAACATGTACATGTGTATAAGTAAGTGAAATAGCTTCGAAATACCTACATACATATGTTATCAGGATATTTGTCTATCACAGAATATTTTGTTCCATATATCAAAAAAAAGGTGAGATGGTATACCTTTTTTATTTGTCCAATATCTTCGAAAATATACAACATTTACTTTTTTTTATTTTACATAAATACTCTTTATTAAATAAGTTATTATATACTATATTTACAAAGTTTTGTAAAGCAGACTTCAATTTTTAATTAAAATAATAAAAAAAAAACATTAAGAAAAACCATCTCCCCCTATGGGGTGGGTGAGATGGCGCATGATTTACTTTGTATTTATTTTGCCACAATCGTTACAAGTATGCTTAAATGATGTGCATGAACCATGTGCCCATATGTTGCACATGATAAGCAGCAACCAATCATCTTTTTTTTGTGGAATTGTATTCCTATGCGCATCCCACACAATTAATTTTTGCGAAGAGTTGTCGGTGGTATGTTGTAAACTTTAGCAGCAAATTTAATCGACATCAGGTTTTTGTTAATGTCAATGAATGCAGCCTTCAAAGAAACTTCTGACCAAGATCCCCGGTTAGTTTATGTTTCTTCTTATAAACTGTTGGCATGGAAAAAAATTTATAACAGAGCAAAATAAAGTTGATTTACAAAAAAAAAAAAATATATGGGCGGGTGAGATGGTGTGGGGCCACTGTGCACCAAAGTGAACAAGTGTGCTATATAATGCGCCATCTCACCCTCAAAAAACTTTGCCATCTCCCCCTTTTTGTCATTGCCATTAATTTTTAGGCTTATACAAAAACAGGTAGAATTTTAGCAAACTTTTCATAGACAGGTCACAGTCAATACATTGTTGTATGTTTTAATGTATCATAGGCATCAATGAAACCATTAACTCACAAAGAAAACAGAGATTAAAAAAGGTAGAAAAAAAAAATTTTCGGAAAAAAAACCTACGCTTTGTTGTTGTCACATTTTTATTTTTTTGCATCACAGTAGAGTCGACGAACACTGCCTACTTCGATTTGAAATGAGAAAATGAATACAACAATGTTTTTAAAGTTTTGTTTGGACAATAAATGTATGAGATATTAAAGGTGCACCATCTCCCCCGGTGCGCCATCTCACCCGCTTTTCCCCTTATTGGTGCTATTTGTCGAATTGAAAA
This sequence comes from Melangyna quadrimaculata, assembly GCA_949320155.1. Lineage (NCBI taxonomy): Eukaryota > Metazoa > Arthropoda > Insecta > Diptera > Syrphidae > Melangyna > Melangyna quadrimaculata. The sequence goes on from OX439483.1 coordinate 364,207,347, forward strand.
TTTCGACATATCTTCACGTTTTGAGGTCTCTAGAATCAGAATACGTCGTTTTTAGCAAGGTGTCTGTATGTGTGTATGAACGTACGTTTGGGGCACTTTTTTCGCCCACCAAATCTCGAGAACGCTTAAAGATATCCACCTCGAATAAACTTTATTTTACAGATAATGTGCTGAAAAGGTTTTCTAATAAATTCAATCAACCGTTTTTTTACTATAGCGATTTAAAAAGGAGCTGTAAAATGTCATTTATTTGGAATATCTCGAAAACGGAACAAGATATTCACTTCAGAATAATTTTATTTTACACATAATACCAAATGGGTCAGAAACTTTTTTTTTTTAAGTAAGAAAAACAGTTGAAAAATAAAATGATTCCGAAACCAGTCTACTTCTATTTTACATACAATGACGTAGTCAACAACTGGTAATTTTTTTTTTTTTAATTCAATAAACACTTTTTTTTTGAGCAAAAAACCTGGCAAAAAACTTTTTAAGTTTCTTATCAAATGTTTTTTAACCCAAATATTTTGAAAAAAAAAACAATGATATCGATTTCAAATTCTTACCAAAAATGTAAACATATACAATCTAAATGTTGTATAATTTTGAGATTTTTAGAACCACCATTTAAAAAGCTTAAAATCAAAACTTTTCAAAAATGTTTTCATTCAAAAAATTCCTACAATCAAAATCGCTTCAAAATCGAAATTTTGCATATGACACTTAATTTGCCTTTTAATATCATTTGAAACAATGTGTTTTTTTTTTAAGTACACTCCCCTGATTTTTGGTATTTTTTTTAGCCAATAGTCTGTTTGAAATAATTGGCTTTTGGCTTAAATAATTAATACCTCTTACCTCCATACCCTACCCAGTAACATCGTTGCAGCTAGTTGAAGTAAATCTGTTCTTCTACAGCTCCAATAAAGTGTAATCTAAGGCTATAGCTCTGTAAGAGTTAATAACCCATCTCTATGAATTGTATTTAAAAAAAATTACTCTATAACTGATGTTCTTGAACTGTTTTAGCTCTAAGAACTATAATAATTTCTCAAAATTAAAAAATATGCTCTTTTAATACAGTTCATACGATCCATAAACGTAATGTAAACAAGCAACGTACCTAGCATTATAGAACTTTGAACAACACATGGGCAAAATAATAACGCATGCGCCTACCAAAATGACAAAAAATAGCATAATAGAGCCACACAAAATACCGTATAGAGTTGAATACTAATACTTTTACACTCATACTTCACAAACAAAATAATAACGCATGCGCATTGTGATTGTGAATCGTCAAAAACGCATTAACAGAGCTAACACTGATTTTGTAGGGTGTTTCACACCCAAATAGATACAACCTAAAATTAATTAAATCATTTTACCATGTAAAGGTACCAGATTATAAGGAAGTTTTATCAAATGTTATTATTTAAGTTTTAAAAATTATCAAAGATTTAACTAAAGCTACTACTGAATCACACAAACTGGCTCTTTTAGTTCAAAAAGCCTTAAACACAAAATACATCTCATATACCTAGTAGACCAAGAGCCCACGCCACTTAAACTTGGACTTTTACTTCTCAAGATATTACATAATAAAGAAACAAACTTCTTAATAAAAACAAGAAAAAACAAAGTTGATGATAATCAAGGTTGTTAAAATGATCATTTATCTGCATTCTTCTTAGTTTTATGAGAATTTTTTTTAATATCTTGAAAAGTAAAAGTCCAAGAACCATCCGGTTTTCAGTATTTGACCATGATTTGATAAGAGCATAAGATTTTGAAAGTAAAAGTAAATAGTACCTAATTACGTGAAATTTTGAAAAAAAAATATTTTGAACATTTATTTTTATTTTTTTTAGCAACATTTTGAGTTTGAAAATTAATATTTCAAAAACTGTTCACTAAAAGAACTTTATTTAAACAGGAAATGATAGAAGGGACCTCTGACTTTACGTTTTACGTTTTAGTTCTTACCGTTGTTTTTTAATAATTTTTTTACCCATTTCTTTTAAATTTTTCGGGTTCTATAAACGGTCTGGCAGGGCAAATGCCGCCTCCAAACGGTCTTGGACATACGCATCTGTAATCAAGGGTTCAATAACTAGGAATGGGTAAAAAAATTTCTGGTTCATACAATCATCCTCAAAGTTGATTTTTAGGGTTTTTCAAACGCTCTGGCAGGGTAAATGCCACATCCAAATGGTCTTGGACATACGGATCTGTAATCAGGGGCTCAATACCTAGGAATAGTAAACAAATTTTTTGGTTCATAGAATCATCCTCAAAATTGATTTTTACGGTTTTTCAAACGGTTTGGCAGTGTAAATGCCGCCTCCAATCGGTCTTGGACATAAGGATCTGTAATCAGGGGCTCAATACCTAGCGATGGATAAACATTTTTTTTGGTGCATACAATCATCCTCGAAGTTGATTTTTTAAGGCTTTCAAATTGCTTTAACGCTTATTAAGCCGCCTCCAGGGACTGCAAGACTTGCATTTCTTTCATAAGCATTACCACACCTTTCGACTCATATACTTTTTTTTTGGTTTACTTTCACACCCCTAAATTTGCTGTGGGCTCTTAGACTATAGGCAAACCTTCTCTTTAAATAATAATATGTTGTTTGCTGTTCAGAATTACTAACATATTCTTTCTCTATAGCTTTCAATTTTTAAAACACCCTCGTTAATATAAAGCAATGAAGGAAAAACTACTAGCTCTGGAATACCAAAAGCCGAAATTGCAGCGACATTGCTGCTCTATTAAAGAAAAACTTTTATCCGTACAAAAATATGGTGACGAAAAGAAAATAATTCGAATGATTTTTTTTTTTTTTTTAATTTAGAAAGAGAAAAGGTTTCCGTATTCAATAAAAAACACAACACATATTGTAATTGTTAAACAAAATAATTTATTTAAGCATTTTCAAGTTCAAGTTCAAATTCTGCTTAATAATTATAATATTCTGGAGGCGCTTTGTAATTTCGCCAAGTATTTCCCATACATTTGTGATAAAACAACACGTGCACTTCGAGCAATAACCCAGCGGGAAATATCGTCCCCAATGAATTTTATAGCTGAATTCTTCAATCAATTCACTAGCCAAATAATAAAAGGAAACGTCATGCAATGATTAAGTGAGTGAAGAGTCATGCGAGATTTCTTTAGTTCATAGATTTGAACCCACTTTTTGCTTTGTGTGTAGAAAACAACAAGACAACAGCAATCAATTCACTAGCCAGATAATACAAGGAAACGACATGTAATGATTTAATAAGTGAAGAGTCATGCAAGGTTTCCTCAGTTCATAGATTTGAACCCACTTTCTGCTTTGTGTTTAAAAAACAACCCTTTCTGTCGTTGATTTTGATATGGAAAATTATAAGATGAAAAAACTGTTGAAAAGTCATGTAGAAGTTCATCAGTTTATCGTCTATGTCCACTCTATTCTTACTACTTACCTACTTCTAAGTAATGTTGGAAACGTACCAACTTTTGTAACTAGAAATAGACAAGAAGTCTTAGATATCACTCTTGTCTCAGATATGGTTCATCAATCGATATTGGATTGGAAAGTATCTTCTGAGCACTCGTTCTCAGACCATAGATACATTCAATTCAGTCTAAATGATGAAACTGAAAAGCCTCCTTCCTTCCGGAACTACCGGAAAACAAATTGGCTCCTATATAGGGAAACTCTTAAAAAGTTAATCAAACCTGACCTTTTTAATCCTCCCCTGAACAAAACTGATCTCGATAATAAAGTCAAAGATCTAACAAATGCACTCAACAAATCAATGATCACTTCCTGTCCTCTAACTAAAATTAGGGGCAAAAAGAAACCTCATTGGTGGAAGCCAGGGCTCGAACCGCTCAGAAAAGAATGTAGGAAACTTTTCAACAGAGCTAAATACACCAGAGAAAGTTTAGATTGGGATATATATAAGAACTCGCTGAAAGTGTATAAAAAACAAATGAGGATAACTAAAAGAACTTCTTGGAGGAACTTCTGTGACAAAATAGAAGATTCTTCAGAAGCATCCAGACTTAGGAAAGTCCTCTCTACCAATCCAGGGATGCCAAGCTCTCTTAAAACAGCAGATGGCTCCAAATCCTGTGAGGAATCACTAAATTTGCTACTTGATACTCACTTCCAAGGTAGCTCACAAATTGTCTCAAATACTGAATTCACTCAATCGCATGACTTGGTCAATCAAATACCAGGTCTGATTACAAGGGACAAGCTCCAATGGGCTATAGACAGCTTCCAACCTTATAAATCCGCGGGATCAGACGGCATTATACCTGCTGAACTTCAGAGATCCTCAGATATCATAATTCCTATACTGGAAACTATACTGAATGGTTGTCTGAATTTCATTCAAATTCCTTCAGTATGGAGAGAGGTGAAAGTTGTCTTCATACCCAAAGCTGGAAAATACTCCCAAATTAATCCAAAAGACCTGAGACCAATTAGCTTATCATCATTCATTCTTAAAACTTTCGAACGTCTGATTGATATCCACCTGCGTGACACTATAGAGCTTAACCTTATCTCTAAAGCACAACACGCTTACTGTAAGGGAAAATCGGTGGAAACTGCTCTTCACACCTTAGTAAGATCTATCGAATACTCCCTGCACCATAAAGAGTACACGCTTGCGGCTTTCCTTGATATAGAAGGCGCCTTTAACAACGTCAGCGGCCGTGCAATAGTAGGAGCACTGGAAAATTTGAAGGTGGACGGCCTACTGATTAAGTTGATAGACCATATGTTGGGAAGTAGGGTCATCAACTCTGCATTGGGAGGCTATTCCACTAGAAGATCTGTCACTAGAGGCACACCACAAGGTGGGGTCCTTTCACCACTTCTATGGAACTTGGTCATAAATGACTTACTGACTGTCCTGGAGGGTGAAGGATTCAAAGTGATTGCGTATGCCGATGATGTTGCAATAGCTATATCAGGGAAACACCCCCAGGTTCTTACAGAACTTCTTCAAACCGCTCTTAACAAGCTAATAAAATGGGCAGAACGCTGTGAGCTAGGTGTAAACCCCCGCAAAACAGAACTTGTCCTCTTCACAAGGAAATATAAAATTCCACAGATAAATCCTCCAACAATTAATGGTGTTCCACTTTCCTTTTCAGATGAAGCCAAATATTTAGGTCTCATACTGGATAAAAAACTAAGTTGGAAACCTAATATTCAAGAGAGAATTAAAAAAGCCACTGTTGCTTTATTCTCCTGTAAAAAAGCTATAGGTACTAAATGGGGTCTATCCCCTGCCATAACTCACTGGCTCTACACTGCGGTCGTAAGACCGATTCTCACTTATGGGGTAATAATTTGGTGGACTGCTCTAGATAAAGTTACGTACTGTGACCAGCTGAGCAAGGTCCAGAGATCAGCAAGTATGTGCATAAGTGGTGTTCTCCGCTCGACACCATCAGCTGCACTAGACATACTCCTCAGCCTCACACCCCTCGATATATATGGCAAACAAATGGCTGCAAACACAGCCGTCCGCCTTAAAGCCATTTCTCAATGGACCAACAACTCTATCGGTCATACTAAAATTCTAGACTTATATGAATCTATTCCTTGTCATTCCGACTACACCACATCCAAACTAAATTTCGACAAAAGTTTCCAGGTCACCATACCCTCAAGAGAATCTTGGGACGTTGGGGACCCTCTCAAAGGTGATTCAGTTCATTTTTATACTGATGGGTCGAAAACTGAAGAAGGTGTGGGTGGCGGAGTGTACTCAGACAGACTTAATTTAAGTCTCTCCTTCCGGCTCCCTAACCACTGTAGCGTATTCCAAGCGGAAATCCTGGCAATTAAAGAAGCTCTGTCTTGGCTGAGAGAAAACGTGATATCAACATCGGATATACGCATCTTCTCAGATAGTCAAGCAGCACTTAAATCTCTCAGCTCTGTCTCTACCAACTCCGTTACGGCCCAAAACTGTCGATCGTCTCTTGAAGAGATGGCGGAACAGTTTAATATTCACCTTCTTTGGGTGCCGGGCCATAGAGATATTCCGGGAAATTGTAAAGCCGATGAACTTGCCAGAAATGGAACTCTAATGCCCGTTTTGCCTAACAGGTGGAACATAGGTATACCGATCGCTACGTGTAAACTTTTGCTAAAACAAAACTCTGCAAGGAAAGCAAACTCTAGATGGACAAACCTTACTACATGTCTGGCCACAAAAGAAATCTGGCCATCGCTAGACCCTAGGCGCTCTAAAAGTTTGCTATCACTTAGTAGATCACAAATTAGCTCCGTAATAGGTGTCATAACAGGACACTGCCTTATAGGAAAACACGCCACAAGACTTGGCGTTTTCTCAAATGACTTCTGTAGAAGTTGCATGGACGAAGAGGAGGAGGAAACAATTCCTCACCTCCTCTGCACATGTCCTGCTCTTTCACAGAGGCGCAGACTCCTTCTTGGGGACTACTTTTTCAATGATCCAACCCAGCGGGAAATATCGTCCCCAATGAATTTTATAGCTGAATTCTTCAATCAATTCACTAGCCAAATAATAAAAGGAAACGTCATGCAATGATTTAGCCAGTGAAGAGTCATGCGAGGTTTCCTCAGTTCATAGATTTGAACCCACTTTTCGCTTTGTGTGTAGAAAACAACAAGACAACAGCAATCAATTCACTAGCCAGATAATAAAAACAAACGACATGTAATGATTTAGTAAGTGAAGAGTCATGCAATGTTTCCTCAGTTCATAGATTTGAACCCACTTTCTGCTTTGTGTGAAAACAACCCTTTCTTTCGTTGAATTACAAATTGCTTTTGATATGGAAAATTATAAGATGAAAAAGCTGTTGAAAAGTCATGTAGAAGTTCATCAGTTCATCGTCTTTGTCCACTCATATGCTTTGTAAAGTGTGTACCGCCATTGTGTGTTCTGATAGAAGTTGGATTTTTTTTTTTGTGTTCTCTGTGTTGACATTGTCTACTGACAGTAAATATTATAAGAGGACTTCTGAATTTCTATTAAAATGAGGAAATCTCGGATTGTCTCAAAGTATTTCAGGGTGTTGGTTAATCACCACTTCGCATATGAAGTGGTGATTAACCAACAACCACTGACCTAGTGATTTCACTTTAATTAAATTTAAAGTTTTAATTCTTTATTTTATTTTAATTAACCAATCACAAATTCACAACACATACCCAACAGAGTAATGAATTCACTATTTATTTAATTTTCTTCACATTGTTCATATTGAATTAACTATAATTGCTGAATAAACAACTACCACTAATCTTGTGATTTGATAATTGAATTTTCATTACCATTTTAATCGAAAACATTGAACTGATGAATAAACCACATACATTTATGTAGTGAATTCACAGACTATGCAACCATCATGTTTTTCATCATCTGGGTCGGTGAATAAACAACTTCCAACGAAGTAGTGATTTCGTTGGCGAATTTTCATCGGATTTTCAGCATGTGCTTCCCGCCTAGGACATGCCCATGTTAATTTCATCAAAGGAATCAGCTTAAAAGTGGACGGTGCAGCTGCCATTCCTCAAGGAAAAAGCTGACCTTTCCTCAATGAATTTTTCAATTTTTCCCGCTGGGAAGCGATCTAGCTAATACAGACATACACTGTCTCTCTCGCTTCATAAAAAGCTCCGAATGGTTTTCGTAATGAGGATATTCTCCTCATTCCTATCATGTGGTATCACAACGGACCTAATTATGGTCTAAGTGTGTCAGCCGTTTTCCTGACAGCCACTTTAACCTAACCTAACCTATATCTTGTGATTTGATAATTGAATTTTTATCGAAAATATTGAACGGATGAATAAACCACATACATTTATGCAGTGAATTCATAGATTATGCAACCACCATGTTTTTCATCATCTGGGTCGGTGAATAAACAACTTCCAACGAGGTAGTGATTTCGTTGGTGAATTTGCATCGGATTTCCAGCATGTGCTTTCCGCCTAGGACATGCCCATGTTAATTTCATCAAAGGAATCAGCTAAAAAGTGGACGGTGCAGCTGCCATTCCTCAAGGAAAAAGCTAATTTTTCCTCAATGAATTTTTGAATTTTTCCCGATGGGAAATTAAGTTTTACAATACAATTTAATACCTCAAATATAATAATCATCACACAAACATAAATAATGTTGGGCATCTATTATATGTTTATTTTTCGATTGTGTTATACCCCAACGGGAAAAATTGAAAAATTCATTGAGGAAAGCTGCACCGTCCACTTTTCAGCTGATTCCTTTAATGAAATTAACATGGACATGTCCTAGGCGGGAAGCACATGCTGAAAATCCGATGAAAATTCGCCAACGAAATCACTACTTCGTTGGAAGTTGTTTATTCACCGACCCAGATAATGAAAAACATGATGGTTGCATAATCTGTGAATTCACTACATAAATGTATGTGGTTTATTCATCAGTTCAATGTTTTCGATGAAAATGGTAATGAAAATTCAATTATCAAATCACAAGATTAGTGGTAGTTGTTTATTCAGCAATTATAGTTAATTCAATATGAAAAATGTGAAGAAAATTAAATAAATAGTGAATTCATTACTCTGTTGTGTATGTGTTGTGAATTTGTGATTGGTTAATTAAAATAAAATATAGAATTAAAACTTTAAATTTAATTAAAGTGAAATCACTAGGTCAGTGGTTGTTGGTTAATCACCACTTCATATGCGAAGTGGTGATTAACCAACAACCTGAAATACTTTGAGACAATCTGAGATTTCCTCATTTTAATAGAAATTCACAAGTCGTCTTATAATATTTACTGTCAGTAGACAATGTCAACACAGAGAACACAACTTCAATCAAAACACACAATGGCGGTGCACACTTTACAAAGCATATGAGTGGACATAGACGATGAACTGATGAACTTCTACATGACTTTTCAACAGTTTTTTCATCTTATAATTTTCCATATCAAAAGCAATTTTTAATTCAACGAAAGAAAGGGTTGTTTTCATACAAAGCAGAAAGTGGGTTCAAATCTATGAACTGAGGAAACCTCGCATGACTCTTCACTGACTAAATCATTGCATGACGTTTCCTTGTATTATTTGGCTAGTGAATTGATTGAAGAATTCAGCTATAAAATTCATTGGGGACGATATTTCCCGCTGGGACATACTAATACTAAGAAAAAGCTGCCAAAAGTGTTCCTTACTAGATTTCAAATGCATATTAAAGAGCTTAAATTCTACAATGTCACTGGTAACGAGCTGATAAAGAACGACATGTGCTCTCAAACACAAAGAATTAGCTGGAAGGAAGTTCGACATTGGCTCTAAAGGTGCATTTAGTGCTGATTCTCGAATTGACGGGCTTAAAGACTTGCTTTGGTTGCGTTTGTGAATCATTTGAAGATCATTTGAAGAGCTAAAATTGATACTTGGGTATCGAGAAGAGTTAGGAAAAAAAGTTTTATAAGTAAGATTCTAAAAATCTTGTAGGTAAGCTATTTACAAAAAAAAAAAAAAAAAATAAACAATTCTACTATTATAAATAGCTAAAGTACTAAATATACGCAATGTCACATTTTGCCCTGTTAATCTTTATGTTTACCTACCTTTATATACTGATTATCCAACAACTCAAAGTTATTACACTATATAATATATAATTATGTAATATATACTCTACCACCCACCACTTATGTTAATATGTATATGGTTTTCAAGTGCACCAATGGGTAGTTACTAGTGTGGGCACTGGCGGATCCAGGGGGTGGCTATAGGGGCAAAGAAAGCAAAGTTTTACAACGTGTGGAGTTTTATTTTAGTCTAAAATATTGTTAAGGTGTGAAATTTGATGGACAAAATAACGTGGTTGGGGCTAAACAATTTACATGTTGTAATTTTTTCCTAAGCCCTTAGCCAAAGCCTGAAGCGAATTCGACAAAAGCAAGTGGGCTATGAATAATGGGCATGTTTCATGCAACGACAGCTTTTGGTTAATATGGTCTGAGAATAATCGACAAAAAACGTAGTCAGGCTTAAAAAAATAACTCCCTAAAAACTAACCTCATTCCAGAGGGCTTAAGTCTAGGGACTGTCAGTCCGAAGTTGGGACTAAAGCTTGAAGATATAATTAAAAAAAAACGTGGTCGGGGCTTAACATTAACATGTCAAATTTAACAACTTAAAACATAGCTAAGTTGACGAAAGAAACGCAATTGAGGCTAAAGCAATTGGAGAGCAACGGGGTGTAGAGCTTAGTGTAAATGTTTAATACAACAGAAATTGCTTCTTACGGCTTTGGCTGGGGTTAGATAATTTTGGGACTTAGTTGTCAAAATTTCAAAGGTCCAAGGCAATTGTACATACAAAATATTTTTGGACTAAGCAATTCTGAAGTCAAGGAGCCTAATTCAAAAAGCGTGAGAAACTCTGTGAACTCAAACAAATCTTGCAGGTGGACAATGGACATGAATATTTGCCATCCCTATATAGACTCTAGAGTGACGTGCAAATTTATCGACACATTTATTGAGCAGGAATAAATACTATAGGTATGCAGCGTACACAAAAATTCATTCGCACTTGCAGAATTGGGCCGTGAAGGTTATTTTTTACAGCAGCTGTTTCTTACGCCAGAATGAAAGACTTGAAGTTTTAATATTAATTTTTCGATCCGCAAAATATTATTTTCTGTGCTTTCCATAGGCAGTTTGAACTAAACAAGTAGGTACTCTACTCGTTGTTTGGCTATAGTACAGGAAAATAAGATCTCAGAGGAGTGGCACTGTCAGAGCACTATGAGCTTTTGCCAGTAAGACCACTTAAATATAATTTTTCTGAACTACCCAATTGCACACAGTTTTGAAATTTAATCAAAAATGTGAAGTTCAAAGCAACCTACAGGTAATTTAAACATAATGTAGGTAGCTACCTACTACCTAATCAATTATTACTCAGCAATATAAATAAACGAATTTGTCTAAAAATGTAAGTTATAAAATTAGTTATACTGCCATGTTTTACTGAGCCTTTATATTGGCTTCTAGCTCTGCTTAAAAATAATTCCCATGTTTAACACATATCAATTCTAAAAACTTGTTATTCTTCTTTATATTGAAAATATTTTAAGGCGCGGATATTTATAGGAGCGGATATAAAGGCACAAAAACACGGCTATTATTAAAGAAGAAAAGTGATAATGTCAAAATTCGTTTTCTGTTATATAACTTCATATGTACAAACTAGATCTCCAAACTCCGAGCCCCCCCCCCCCCCACAGCCAAATCCTAGATCCGCTACTGAGTGTGACTCATTTTTTTTTAAATAATGTTAAAAAAAATTCGGATTTTTTTTTTTTGTTTGGTTTTTTAATCCATAATCATCGTAGCCATCCTTCAATGGAATTTGACAATTTATACCTAAACGGATAGGTAAGAAACAAAATTTTGGCGTAAACAGAATATTTTGTTCCAAATATCACCCAGAAGCCCTAAAATCGTCTTTTCCCGCGCGAAAATTGAATCCCAAAAATGTCGTTTTTTTTTAATAACAATTCTATAAGAAATCTGATTTTCTGCGCTTCCAAGTTTACGAACACAATTTTAAAAAATAAGTCTGGGGTCGACCCATACTTGTAATTTCCTATTGGTGCACTTGAAGACCATATACATATTTACCTTAGTGGTAGGTGGTAGAGTATATATTACATAATTATATATTATATAGTGTAATAACTTTGGGTTTTGAATAATCAGTATATAGGTAGGTATAGGTATATAGATTCAGGGCAAACTGTGACATTACCTATATTTTAAACTTTTTTTCCTAACTCTTCTCGGTATAGAGGTTTTAATTATTTAAGCCAATTATTTCAAAACAGCCTATGGGCTAAAAAAATACCAAATATCAGGGGAAAGTACTTATAAAAAATAAACATGGTTTCAATGAATATAAAAGTGTCGTAATGCAAAATTTCGATTTTGAAGATTTTGATGGTAAGAACTTTTCGAATTAAAGTATTTTTGAAAAGTTTTTTCTTGCAACATTTTTATTTTTAGCTTTTTAAAGGGTGGTTTTAAAAATCTCAAAATTACACAACATTTAGGTGGTATATGTGTATATTTTTGGTAGACATTTTAAATAACTATCATTGTTTGTTTTTCAAAATATTTGAGTTGAAAAACATTTGTTAAGAATTTTTAATAGTTTTTGTTCCAGTTTTTTTGCTCTATAAAAAGACTGTTTATTGAGTTAAAAAAAAAAAAATATATCAGTTGTTTACTACGTCATTATATGTAACCTACAAACAATCACTACACACCTTAAATAGAATTTTTTTTTATTTTTTTGTGACGTTCTTAATAATAAACAATTTGTATGCCAATGATTAAGAAATAATAAGATTTTTTGTCGATTTTAAAAAAAAAAAAAAAAATTAAAAAATCTTGTGCTGTCTAAGCCTGGTAAGTAAAGTTTTAACACAGAGAAAAAGTTTTTTTTTTTTAGAATAACTTTTAATTTGAAAAATAGCTGTTTTCATTTTAATCGGACTTGAAACGTTATTGTGCTAGAAAGTCAAGATTTCGACTTTTCGTGATAAAATATAATATTTATGAACATCTTAAATTTGTCAAACAACCACCCCCCTCCCCCCGAAAATTGTTCCTGCGTTCGCACCTCAGTGTAGGTACAGGTACCAACTATAGTTAGGGCCAGTTTGCTCACAGTGGGTTAAATGTGCAATTTGATTATCACGGGTTCTTCCTTATCCATGATTACAGATCCGTGATAATCAAAGACTGTTTGCTCACTTTTTTTCCAGCTTGATTAACAAATCATGGCTTTTCCACAAAACGTTCCATTTTCCAGTCTTTCTGTCAGTTCGGTTGTCAAAACTTAATCAAGAATTAAGACGTTTTCATTTTTGTTGACGTTTGTGCCATTTTGTGTTTTGAGATTCTTATTGAAAACAGCGTTTACAATAATAAGAAGGTAAATTCTTTTTTGCAACCATTAAACTTTTTTTTTACAAAAAACAGCAGCCAGAGAAAGTGTATTATTTTTTGTTTGTTTTGTGGCCACTTACTGGAACAAAAAGAAACAAGGTTAGCTCGTTTCTTGTATGACGTCGCAATATTATAATAAATTCTAAAAAAAAATATTAATTTTAAATAATTTGATTTTTCTTATTGCTTTTTATATTTTTTCTGTTCTTATCACTTAAAAACAAGTCTTCACTTAAAAATTAAAATTATAATGAAAGATGATTGAGACGTCACAGAAAACCCAAGAGGCGACAAAGGTATATCTAATGAGCATACGTATTTCTGTTTATCATGCGAGTGAATTTCTGTAAATCCTTGATTAAATGGTGCTTATCAAGCAAATTCGGCTGATTAGTGATATCTTTAATTATCTGCTCAAATCATGGATTCCTTGATTAAAATTTTAGTGTACAATCGCATTCCATGATTATCAACTGGAATAAGCCTTGATTAAAGATGATCAAGTGTGAACAAACTGGACCTTAGACACAAACATAAAAAAGTCAATCACAAATAAAACAAACCTTAAAAAATGCTTGAAAATTTGAAAAGTGCAAAGTCTTTGTAACAGTATCGCACTTATAGTTTTTGCTCGAAATTATTGATTTGAAAAGTAGGAAGCTGTAAATTGAAAAGTGGTTGGGAAAATAATTTTCTAATTAAAAATAAAATTGCTCACTCAGAATTATATCATTAATACCTTTCGGATGTCTAAAAAGATGTAGCTATTACTCCTAAATCAAAAACCCCTAGAAATTCCAATCCAATCACAAAACAATTTTCACAGCACTATTTATTGAATTTTATTACAAGAAATAATAAAATATTGTTTACATACTCTTTACACATCCCATATACGGGTAGCTAGAGGTTTTTGCCTTTACTCGAATCTGTTGACAAAAAAAAATACATTACTACTATGCAAATGCAATAACCCATATTATGAACATCATTAAAATAATTATAACGAATTTATTCTGTCACCGTGCGCCATTTTAGTTTCCCGCTTAGGTGTTTAAATTTTTTTTTTTTATTGCCATAGAATAAGAGCTTCCATTTTCGTCCGCCCATACAGCTTACCTCTAACAAACCAACCATCAACCACTGAATTATTATAAATGTATTGTAATTCTTGGCTTGGGAATTGTTGTTGCGTTTTGTTTGGACGGATGCTGTTGTATTGCTCAATTTCATTTAATTTTTATTTTTTCGTACGAGTTTTAATGAATTCGGTAAAAATTTCTTATAGTTTTAGTTGCGATGCAAAAATATAGAAAGGTAAAACGAATAATAAAGGATATGAATGGGTTGGCACAAAAAATGGAGTTCTTGGGAGATAAACGAAATATAAGTTTGTAGTATGTTCGTGTGTCTGGAATATTCATCTAAGTTTTCGAACTGGATTTTAGAGGAAAAGAAGAACAAAAGCGTACGACTCAGTAGAAGATTTTATGTTTTTATTATTGCAAACAAAAAGTTTGTGACGTTTCATTGTTCGACGGAACGGCCAACTCAAAAGTTGTTGTTGATGGGGAATTCAAAATGACATCCGCGTTTCCCTGTGTTAGAGTAGTCCCGATGCTACCGCTTGAATCTTTATGGGTATTTTCTGGGATGATGCAAAAAAAAGGAATCACAGTACGTTGTCCTGTGCCTATGTTTTTTTATTTTTTTTGTTTTTAATTATAAATTCATTACTCCCGAGACTGGGGATGTTGGGTAACAGGGTGGGCTGGTAAATGATTTTTTTTTCGTATCAAAAAAAAGAACCTTGTGACAGAAGGCAAGAGAACTCCCTTAACTTAGCTCTTGGTTGTTGTTTTTTTTTTTTGTTTTCTTGAGGTAGTTGACAAAAGAAATATAAAAAGTGACGTTAATCTTCACAGGGACCGAAAGAAACTTTCCCAGTGCTAATAGAAAATTTAATTTTTTGCTTAAAAGACGCCTTGAGATTCGATTTTTTTTAAACATTTTTCTGTTGAAAGTCCTTTCACCTTGCAATGGTGGAAACTAGCAACTGCTTGTGGGTTCAAGTAGGACGGACACAAGGACTTTTTGTCTAACACTTCAAAAATAGAAGAAGAGAGATGGCTTTATACACACCAGTGGTCTGTGTCTATGGTACCGGCTTAATTTGAAACTCTGATGGACTTTAGCATACCGAAGCGATAACTTTTGTATGAAGGAGTCCTACACTTGAATCTAAAGTAGAAAGTTGGCTTCTGGTGCATAATATTGAGTTGGTATATTGGGAAAGAGAATTGTCATTCTCATTAGATATGACCTTATTTGAATTTAAATACTCTTTGATATTCACCTGCTGAATGAAATTTTTTTATTCTCAATTTAATTTTGGGGAAAGAGTGCTTGGGAAACGAAACACATTCAATTTTATAATGAACATTGTGGAGATGAGCTTAGAGAAAGATTTGAAGAGTTTCAATTTTAAAATATTTCTTAAATCTATTCATGATTTTTGTTTATCAATTATATAAAGACTTCTTGGTTTGTTTAAATATCTCTAGAACTGCAGCTGCAAGGGTTATTTATCAAATAAAAAGCTTCATTATAACTGATGAGTAATATTAATTAAGGACATCTGATTGGAAAATTACTAACTCGCAATTATGTAAAACTTAAAAAAAGTCTTGTAAAACTTATACGAAAAGCTTTGGAGGTCACGTCTTAAGTGAGTGATATAAGAAATAAGATACCTATGTCCAAAACCCAAAAGTATACATTTTGGAAATAAATGTATGAAATGATATTTGTTTCCCAAGTCAATGGGTTCAAGGGTGTTTGAGAAAAAGTATTCAGTGCTCACACTGCCATATGTTTAAGATATCAGGATAAAAATGGTGATTAGAACACAACAAAAAGTCGTATAGATTTGAGGAAGCGGGGTTGAAAAAAAATGAAAAAGTAAATAAGAAAAACAATAACAATATATCAACTTCCACTGACTACTGTACCCCTACTACAATGAGCCTCAGTAATGATTTTAGAGTTAAATTCCCATCCAGAATGGAAAATGATAATGACGTCGCGTCGTGACGAAAGACTTTGACACAACTATCTTTACAGATGGAGTGCGATGTTAGTTATAGACCAAGAGCCCGCAGCAGATTTGGCGTATGAAAGTGAACCAAAAAAAAATTATATGAGTCGAAAGGTGTATTAAAGCTGATAAAAGAAATGCAAGTCTTGCAGTCCCCGGTTAGGTGGGAGGGCCAATTTTCTAAAAAATTGACTTAAAACAGAAAAAAAAATAATTAAAAAACAACGGTCACATTTACAATGCCCTGTTATATTTTCATGAAAGGCCAGAATTCCCTTCTTTCATTTCCTTTTCAAATAAAGTTCTTTCAATTAATAGTTTTTGAAATATTAATGTTTGAACTAAAAATTTTGACAAAAAAAAAATTTTAAAAATGGTAAAAAATATTTTTTTTTTTTCGCAAAATTTCAAGTAATTAAGTACTATTTTTATTTCCAAAATTCAATGCCCTTCTCAATTTGTAGTCAAAAACTGAAAACCGGATGGTTCTAGGACTTTTACTTTTTAAGATATTAAAAAGTAAATGAACCAGCTTTTTCATAAAAATAAGACAAATCCGGCTAAATCATTATTTCAGCAACCAGTTAAAATAGGACAAACATACGGAAAAAATTCGTACGTTTTTGAAACTTAGTGGGAATGTCGGATAAACCAAAAGAATAAAGAATCAAATATCTGTATCCCGCGGGTGCTTTTTGGAGGGGGAAGGGGGGAGGTATGACTTATGGAAATTAAAAAGATATGTTGATACAATTTGGACATATGATACATGATTTTAGGGTATTTTTCAATTCTGAATCACATCAAAATTAAGGCGATACAATAATCCTAAAAAAAGTTATGGTCCATTGATGACTGTTTTTCAGTAAAACAGGTAAACTATTAAAAAATACCTTGAAAAGAATGGTACATTGATGAAAAATTATATAAATATTCAATTTAGCATGGGAATAAAGGATCAAAAGAGTACATAAAAATATCTATGACGAAAGGGGTTTTTCTTAAGGAAACGGTCATCTCTGGATAAATGGACCATAACTTCTTTTAGGATTATTGTATCGCCTTAATTTTGATGTCATTAGATTCAGAATTGAAAAATACCTTAAAATCATGTATCATATGTCCAAATTGTATCAACATAGTTTTTTAATTTCCATAAGTCATACCTCCCCCTTTCCCCCTCCAAAAAGCACCCGCGGGATACAGCTATTTTTATGGACTCTTTTGATTCTTTATTCATTTGGTTAATCCGACATTCCCACCAAGTTTTAAAAATATAAGAATTTTGTCCGCATTGTTGTCCTATTTTAACTGGTTGCTGAAATAATAATTTAGCCGGATTTGTCTTATTTTTACGAAAAAGCTGGTTCATTTACTTTTTAATATCTTAAAAAGTAAAAGTCCTAGAATCATCCGGTTTTCAGTTTTTGACTACAAATTGATAATGGCATTGAATTTTGGAAACAAAAATAGTACTTAATAACGTGAAATTTTGCGAAAAAAATATTTTACCATTTTTTTTTATTTTTTTTTTTTTCAAAATTTTGAGTTGAAACATTAACATTTCAAAAACTATTAGTTAAAAGAACTTTATTTAAAAAGGAAATGAAAGAATGGACTTCTGGCCTTTCAAGAAAATATAACAGGGCATTTTACATTTTACCGTTGTTTTGTAATAATTTTTTTTCTGTTTTAAGTCAATTTTTTAGAAAATTGCCCCTCCCACCTAACAGCCGCCACCAGGGACTGCAAGACTTGCATTTCTTTTATCAGCCTTAATACATCTTTCGACTCATATAATTTTTTGAGAATGTTTTCCAAGTCTCTAAATATATCTAGGCTACATTACATTGCTAGTGTTTTTCAAGCTGAATTACTGGCAGTCATCAGGGAAGAATGGAAGTCACTTAAACCAGATCCGAACCCAGAACCGAAACACGGATATTTTCTCAGACAGTCAAGCGGCAGTTAAGACCATTAATTTGGCTACATAATCCTCTAAATTGGTACAGCAATGCTAGGATGAGCTTTCGAGTCTAAACATTAACCTCTGGGTCACCCTTATATGGGTCCTGGATCACAAGGGCAGTGAGGCAATGAATGGACTGAAGAGCTGGTCAGGCAAGGATCAGCCCTTCATAACTTACTTGCAAAAAAAATCAGCATTCCTCAAAGAGTTATGAAAGGCAATATATTCCCAATTTTTTTCAACGAATCTAACCACGGGTCGAATTGTTTAACCAATTGCATCATTTCTAGAAAGTTTTGGCCCACCTATAATAGATCCTGAAGTATTAATAAAATATGCACATTGAAATATGAATATTTAAACAAATTTTCATCAATGTACCATTCTTTTCAAGGTTTTTTTTTAATAGTTTACCAGTTTTACTGAAAAACAGTCATCTCTGGATAAAATGGACCATAACCTTTTTAAGGATTATTGTATCGCCTTAATTTTGATGTGATTCAGAATTGAAAAATACCCTAAAATCATGTATCATATGTCCAAATTGTATTGTGACGAATTTACCATCTAAGTCATATGGATATGGGTCATCGACTCCTGCTTTGGCGGAAAATATGAGAGGAACTGCATAATCTTCGTCACTGTTGAAAATTGTTTTCATCTACACTGCCCGCCATAAGTAATCCGCCCGTGGGGGACTCGCCAAACACCAATGCTGGGCACCGCACCGTGGTGTATAGAATTTGCACTTGTGCACTATTAAATTAATAATGAATTAATTGAATCAATTGGTAGTAGGGAACTTTGCCGGAGGTCTTGTTGATTGCTTAATGGTTGTGTGCGAAAACGAATGAAGGAAACAAAAATGACATTTGACATTCGTGTACCGCCTGGCCCAATTTTCTTCCACAATCCACACACCGGAACTAAAAAGCCGAATGAACGGTTAAATGAAACCGTTCAGTAGGTCCGGTAACTTATCAAAAATCACTTATAAAGAAATTAATTAATTTCAGGTGAATTTCATTGGGAAATTTAGATCTGGATGAACTTAGGAGTATGGCACATCAATCGAAAGGAAATTTCATGCCGAATACGAAGAAACGAATATCTAGACGATTCATTGTGACCTGCGAAAAATTAATTCGGAAACAGCTGGACAGAAATGGCGGGAAATGGAAAGCTTCCAGCAGTTCGACAGTGGAGAGTGGAAAACACGGAAAATCACTGGAAGACAGTGGCTGCCCTATAAAAGGACACCTCATCTTTGGGGAAGACAGTTGATTTGGCTTCTTCTCAAATTCCGGCGACGAAATAATAATAATAATAAACAGAAAAGAAAAAAATTAAATTAAAAATAAAAAATCAAATAAAACCAAATAAATAAATCCTCTCGGGAACCGCTAACTTAATAACTGACATTATTTTATTTCTTGTTTTTTTTTTTTTTTTTTGTCGTCCGCCATAGGTTCGCTTTCGTTACAGTATCAACATAATTTTTTAATTTCCATAAGTCATACCTCCCTCTTTCCCCCTCCAAAAAGCACCCGCGGGATACAGATATTTTTATGGACTCTTTTGATTCTTTATTCTTTTGGTTAATCCGACATTCCCGCCAAGTTTCAAAAATGTAAGAATTTTTTCCGCATGTTTGTCCTATTTTAACTAGTTGCTGAAATAATAATTTAGCCGGATTTGTCTTATTTTTATGAAAAAGCTGGTTCATTTTCTTTTTAATATCTTAAAAAGTAAAAGTTTAGAATCATCCGGTTTTCAGTTTTTGACTACAAATTGATAAGGGCATTGAATTTTGGAAACAAAAATAGTACTTAATAACGTGAAATTTTGCGAAAAAAATATTTTTTACCATTTTTAAAATTTTTTTTTTTCAAAATTTTGAGTTGAAACATTAATATTTCAAAAACTATTAATTGGAAGAACTTTATTTAAAAAGGAAATAAAAGAAGGGACTTCTGGCCTTTCATGAAAATATAACAGGGCATTGTACATTTTACCGTTGTTTTGTAATAATTTTTTTTCTGTTTTAAGTCAATTTTTTAGAAAATTGCCCCTCCCACCTAACAGCCGCCACCAGGGACTGCAAGACTTACATTTCTTTTATCAGCCTTAATACACCTTTCGACTCATATATTTTTTTGTTGGTTCATTTTCGTACGCCAAATCTGCTGTGGGCTCTTAGACTATTAGGGAATGTTTTCCAAGTCTCTAAATATATCTAGGCTACCTGACATTGCTAGTGTTTTTCGAGCTTAATTACTGGCAATCATCAGGGAAGAATGGAAGTCACTTAAACCAGATCCGAACCCAGATCCGAACCCAGAACCGAAACACGGCTATTTTCTATCACACCAGGGGCCTATTTCAGCGCTACTACATCAAGTAAAATGTAGCATTTTGACTGTTGTATTACATCAGTTTTGTTTCATAGGTACGTTCGATTTTCAGTTGTAGTAAGTACATCAGTGTAGATACGGAGAATCTACTGGAATTACTGGAAAAATGTATGATTCTGTCTCATAGCTTTTTGTGCTACATTGATGTAATACAAATAACTGTCAATTATTGCTACATTCATACAATATAAATTTTTGATGTAGAAGCGCAAAGCGAAACAGTTTTCAGTTTATAAATATATATTTTTTAAGGATTTACAATGTTTGTATACAAAAGAAAGCAAACAAAAGTAAGTAGTTTTAATAAAAACATAAGTTATACATATTATATCGTTTATTTTTGTATTTTCAATTTACATCGTACTAAATTGGTGGCATTCAATTCGATGCGCATAAAATGCACCCAAGCATTGAACTAAATACTCCAAACAAACTCTTGGCATTCTGAAACGCTCCACAAAATATAGATCTTAAAATTAACACGTTCTAAATATATGTTTTGCCATCTTTGAACGCTTAAGGCAAGACCGCACTCAACTTCAGTGGAACTACACTTCACAACGCGGCAAATTATTATTATTTGTATACAATTGTATGAACTATTTTGCACTAAGCGGCAACTGAACTTCATACAATTTTATACGAATCCGTCTGAAGTGTAGTTCCATCAAGTGCTATTTAACCTTTACATTGAATTCGAAATCATAATCAAAAATATTAAAAATCTCAAAATCCATTATTTTTTATTATTAATTTTCTTCCGTTATTTTGACGTTCATGGATTTTGGGGTTATTTTGTGATAAAAAAAAGGTTTTTAGTCACTTCATTCTCAAATATACTCGTATATAGATTATACTCAATTACAAATAACTATTATCCAATTCAATCATTTTTAGTCAAATCGTTTTTTGCTAACTTATGGTGGATTAACATGTATTTGCGTCTGCATAATGCAGAAAAGTAGAGCAGGACAGATGCATACAAAAAATCCGAGCGAGTGAAAGTGAACCATTAAGAAGATGAACATGTCCGTCTTCATTTCTACATTATGGCACTATTATGCAGAAACGATGTTCTTCTGCATTTTGATCTTTTCTCTCTATCTAACAATTATACATTTTGTATTTGACTCCGCTTTTTTTGCAGAAACCAAATGCAGATACATGTAAGTCCACCATTAAAGACGAAAGACGAAACAACCGAAAAAACAAATGGTGTAATCGGGGTCTAGGTCTACATAATCCAGCTACATCATACAACTCTTCCAGTGGGATATGTGAAATAGAAAAATGTAGCTGGTGTAGTTGTAGAAAGTAGTTGTAGTATGTAGTTGATGTAACTGATGTAGTAGCGCTGAAATAGGCCCCAGGTGAGACAAGGCCAGGATCGTTGCAACATGCACTGGACTCTGGCCAAAAGGAGATCATGTGGCGAAGCTGGGCATCCTCACCACTGTGAGGACCAGCAGGAAAAGGAAACAGTCCTTACTTCCACGTTAATGTCCCGCTTTTCTTCCCCGCACAATCTTTTGGTAAGGCATTCTTGACGACCTTAAGGAACTTCAAAGATTTGATTTATTTCCTTCACGCGAAGAAATTGATCTAGCCATTTCCTTCTTTGAACTCCTATGACTGCAAGCAAGTAGACTACTGGTTTGGATAATCACACGGTTGGTCGATTTTCGCTTTAGTGTTTAGTACCAGTCAACGAGCTGACTAGTTTGAAACTGTGTGTTTTCATATGCAAGCACGTGTCTACTTTAGTGTTTAATAATGTGTTCCATAATATACATAAGATCGGTAATCAGTATCTGTGCTTTTTTAAGCTGCTTCTACATCTAACTAAGCAGCTGATTAAATAATCGAAGGTTTAAGCTGTTGGGCTGTCGATATTATTTTTTGAAAAACATTTTTTTAAAGGTACTACAAATGATAATTTAAGACCCCGTCTTTCGACTTTTTTTACTACGGGATAGTAAAAAAAATATGTTGAAATTCAATATTTTCGATTATCTTAACGATGGTGTCATGGTTTTCGAATATTTTCAAACTGTTTTGGTAAGACTTCAATATATATGTCAAATTATTTTACCCAAAATTCAGTGATAATAATTCCTGTTAGTATTTGTAGGCGCAGTTTTACAGTTCACCCTTATCAGAATAAGTGGCAATCAAGTCTCCTTTACTGATCACTAAAGTGCGGGTGGCAATGGTACAGTGCATATAGTGTTTGACTGCTAACCTGAACGTGTGGGTTCGAGCCCCAGTCTAGGTAGCATTCTTTTCTATAATCCCCATTTTCAACTGGATGCCAACCATGGAATCTCATGAGCAGGGAAAGGGTTTTGCTGACCTAAAAAAATCAAAAAAGGCAAATAAAAATTCTTAAAAAGGCAAAAAAAGGCATTTATTAAATAAAGAGAATATAAACATAACTTAACGTCTAATTATAAAAGCATTAAACTACCAACAGGTTTTTGAAGTTCTCAGGTAACAGAGACGATTGTCTCTTAGAAGCGTCTTAAATGAGCTTAAGGACCTTTCTACTTGAGCAGAGAGAGTGGAGCCCATTTTAAACTCTCTAGTCTCTACATCATTCACTTCAGCGTTTTCGAAAAGTGTGGAGTTGACGTCGCCATTTATTACAGCATTTGCTCAACAGTTTTAAGTCCACTAGTTACATTAAAAACAGTAGTGAACTTTTTCAACACTTCATTTGCAATTATTGGCCCTTTCGATTTTTCCAAATTTTCATTGATATTGGCAGTGCAAGGAAATGCACCATCTTTCATAGAGAAATGCAAAGATCTAGTTTTTATGAGTAAAAAAACCAAAAAATGGACAAGAAATTTTATTGAGAAAAGATCATAGTACCTCTATCTACAGTCTACAGTACCTGCTTTCTTCTTCTTGTATGTTGAGGGTAAGCAAATTTGTTTTCTGTGCGCTTTAGATTGTGTTAGGATCATGTTTTTAAGTGAAACAATCTCACCTGGAAATGGAAATTCCACATGCAGCTTGTGTTTGTAGAATTTTTTGAAGATTTTTTCGTTTAACTTTGATAAAAAAAAAAGCAAGCAAGCCAAAATTGACAAAAAAGACACTAACGGGTAAAAAAGGCAAAATAAAATACATATATTTTGAATCAGGAGGAAACGTGTTTGTAAAAAGTCATACTTTCTTGATCACGCAAAAAAAAATAGTCAAAGGGCCCAGTTATAGCTATCATTGGAAACCATAATTGAAAACATTAAAAGTCAATTTTGAGAGATTTTGAAGAAAAAATAAATGATTATTTTGATGCCAAAGTAAAGCTTATTGACTTAATAATTGTATCCAGGTAAAACAAAATTCAATTTGCCAAAACTTTTCTCTTAAAATGACTTTTAATTTTTCAATGATGAACTACCTTACCAATGATCATTGAAGAAATTAAAAGTTACGTTATGAGAAAGATATGGGTCAAAATGTATTTTTTTTTTTGAAGGAGAAATAATTTTGAAGTCGTAAGTTTTATTTCTGCATTAAAATATTCAATGATTAAACTTTCGAAAGTTCTCAAAATCAACAGTTAACTTTTTCAATGATGGTTTTCAATGATAGCTATAACTGGCACCAGAGTTAGCAAAATCCTTTCCCTGCTCATGAGATAATTTACATCTACATATTTCTTAATCCACTGTTCCTTCTATTCCTTTCTAACTAGTGCCGTGCATTGCATTTAAAAAACCTGAGGTCTTACAGCCATATAGTTAAAAATTATTATCATAAGTGACGCGTGTACAAATATTTTATTAAAATTAAACTTTTCCCCTAAAAAAGAAGTATAGTCCAACTTCACCCTAAATCTTCGAAAACAAAAAAACATTTCAAGCTGAGAGAGCTGCAATAAAAACCTCATTGGCGCCACTTCACCACTTAAGTTAACATTCTCCCTGACAATGCATCACAAAATGTGTGTAATGCTCTACATGTCTATACATCCCTTAATAATTATTTAAGTTCCAAATTGTGTTGAATATTCCCCTCGTTAGATTTAAGTGCAATAAATCGCACATAAGTTCGACAAAGAAGGACACACAAAAAAAAAACCATATTGATAACAAATTTATCGAGTAAAATATTTCTGCACTTCAATAAGAGGGCCAACTTGAAATATTAATTCTTTCACCCTTGGTATCAGCGCAACGACATCGCATCGGCTCGGCACGACAGGATGCAGGGAGAGACCTTCACCTCGGTAAAAAGGGATGAAAAGACAAAAGATGAAATAAATTGCAAGAGTTAACTGAAATAACAGTTGCAAATTAGAGGGACGAATGACTTTTTTCAGGGAGTGCTTAGTAAATAAAAAAAATTAAATTATAAAGTAGTAGAAAATTCAATTGGCTGAAATATTAAATTGTTTTGGATTCAACGCAACCTAAATAATGGTAGTAGCGATGAGAAGAAAGGTAAACGCTTTAAGGGAGGGATGTAAAAAATATTTATCGATTATCCAGGGCTGCCGAAGAGCAGTAACGGTTTCAACGATTTTTATTAAACTTGGTAAATGTTATCTATAAAACAGTTCTAATAATACCTCATTCTACTTTCTTAAAAAAAAAAAAACTCTTTTAGGTATATTTCCTCACATCCCGTTATTTGCATGGTTGATTTTATCATTATTTTGCAGTTCAGACTTTTAGGATATTTCCAAATTTGTATTATTATTTAGTTTTTACCAAAAAGTAAAATACAAAAAAAAAAATATTTGTTCTGCTTTTTTAATATGTTTTTATTATTTTATCGTTAACGATGTAAAAATATTATAAAACCATTGCTATATACATTACACCTTCAAATTCTAGCTATATTCTAGTTGTTAGTTACGAGACCAAGCTCGGACGATCCAGTCGTGCATATTTTTTTCTTGAGTGACATCCCTGTCAACGATGCCACTCAATGACATATGGATGAACAAAAGGAAAGCCTGTGGTTCACCAAATGTTGAAATGCTCAATGTTGAAGTGTATTAGTACTTTGTATTCATTGCTTTCTTGTTTGGCGGAAATTATTCATAAATGAAAATAGTTATTATCTATTATAACGAACCTAACCTTGGAATTTAAACAATGCTTTTAATAGAGAGTTTTTATATAGTTACATAGAAATGTAGTTGCTATTGCAGGGTTGGTGGAATATTTCGAATACATCATGGTACAATATGTATTCTCAACGCATAAGAGCGTAATGCATACAATTCTTATTGTACATAACCTGTTAATTAAATATTATAAAAACAATTGTTAGAATGTAGATTTTATTGATTTTGTCTATCAAATTTCAACTTAAAAATAAATGTATTAGTATAAGTACATAAGTATTATTTCATTGGATTTTCTGAGAAAAATAATTTAAAATATAAAATTCTAAGAGACAAATTCAGTTAAATCAGAGCTAAATCAAAAAATATTTGTCTCGAAAATATTGGTACACAATGCACACTTTGTACACTTTGCAGAACCATCTGCAAAAAAATTTAATTAAAACCATTTCGGAATAATTCAAACACAAAAAAAAAACAGTTTAATGGAATGTATCTACCGTAAGTAACAGTACTTTGGAAAAATTGTGTATAACTTTATACTAAATTTACAAATTTAATGTGATCTATTTATTTAATTTTAAGCCCCATGTGCTTTCGCGCATGTTACTTCGCTATGACACCAAAAATACTCTGAAATATAATGAACATAATTCAATTAAAAAGTCCAAGTGATCTCAACTTCCGAAATTAATGTGTTTCGCCCAGATATGACAGTGGGCTCTTCAGTCAGTCTGTCATACCCTACTAAGACACAAATTTTGGTCGATGTTTACCGAATCTTATAAAAATCTTATTTAAAAACCTGACCACGAATTTAAACAAATTCTCCTAGAATAATAAAATTCACAGTATCTTCTTGCTGTGATTTTTATAAGAGTCGGTAAACATCGACCAAAATTTTGTGTCTTAGTAGGGTATGACAGACTGACTGAAGAGCCCACTGTCATATCTGGGCGAAACACATTAATTTCTGGAGTTGAGGTCACTTGTACTTTTTAATTGAACTTTATTCATTCACTCCACTAAAAACAGAAGTAATTTTAATATTTTAATATTTAAATTTCTTGGTCTTTTTATACTTATTTGGAATATTTGGAATAAAAAGAAAGACTGCATTTGGATTCTATATTATGAACTAATTATGAACTATTATGAACTAAAGTTGAATAACATTTTCGGACGTTGACTCTATTCTTCGTAGTTTATCATTTCATAATAATTTTGACTACATGTCTGTAAAACCTAAGGTCTTTTTAATACAATGCACGGATCTAGTTAGAAAGAATAGAACGAAAGGAAAGAATAAAAATAAGGTTTTAATTATCTCATAAGATTTCTGGGGATATAGAAGGGAATGCTCGAAACCTCACATTCGATCAGCAGTCAAACACTGTATATTCACTGTGCAATTGTCAACCGCGTTTTAATATATTTTAAGCTATTCTTTTGCAGTAAACTAAATTATTATTAAACTTATAGAAATATAAGGACAACAATTCTTTAATGAAAGCCGACTGTATTTATTGAGCCAACATTATCTTAACTTATAGTTTAGTTAATCCGAAGCTAATCAGCGACTGTGAATATGCTTCATAGTATTCATGAATTGAATATTCATGCTATGAATATGCTAAAGTCCAGTGTGGATCTGGGGCTTCAGTCAACAAAGATTCTCCAGAAAGCTCGTTCCCTAGCTTGATGATGTCTTCAGTTTTGCATAAGTGAATATTCCCAAAAGTACAAACTCAATTACATAATCTACATCTGAAGCATTGATGTTAGTTCTTTGCTGTAACTGTGAATGCTTATTGAAAAGTCAGTTCTTTTTATCACCTTCAGGTGGATTCCTGCCAAAATAAGTTGACGGAGTGAGTCCGAATTGAACATTGTTTTTCTGTTGCAAAATGAGGTTTTTCTCAGAACTCTTTTATCTATCCCTCACACCCTCAGTCAGCTAAATTTCAACATTGGGGCATATTCATAGTCGCAGATAGACCCAGGTTTAACTAAACTATAGTTTACGACAATTTTGGCTCAATGAATACAGACCGATTTTAATTACAAATTGTTGGTTTTATATTTTTATAAGATAATTAACTTGGTATACTACACAAATAGCTTCAAATATTTTGAAATGATAACCTTAAAAAAATAGAATCAACGTCCGAAAATTCAACCAAAGCTATGTTTAACTTAGACCCAGGTCTAAAATGACTATATGAATATGCCCCATTATGTTATTATTGTCTTATCAGGGCTTGCTCACTCTCAACCGCCAACAAGCATGTGTATTTATACAAAAATAAAGAACAGATTCGACGGTTTTATATTTTATGTTATATTATTCTATTCAGTGGAAAAAATGTTTTCAGAGTTCGTTATAATATAACACCGTAAATAAAATTCAATGGAAACACAATCTATAACTTGTCGACATTGAATTCAATCAAAACTGCGATTAAATTCCATTTCATTCCCAAAACAAAAAAAATATCTCAACAACAAACTTCTTAATCTAAAGCCATCTATAGAAATAATATCAAATTCAATAGGTACACTTTCTTATGCCAACAAAAAATATTGTCACCGCTCAACTTTTTTATACTTATAAAAATGATATTTTTCTGATCAATCTCTTTTTTTTTTTTTAAATCAACACAATTGAATTCTTCCCTTTATTTCTGTATCAAAAAAAAAGACATAATAAAACCAAAGACCAGAAGTTTGATACTATTCCTGAAGAGATATTGATTTGCCATATATAGAACTTCCGGATCTTAAGCATCTGCTTATAGAGATAGAGTTTCATGAAATACACAATAGAAATCAGTTGGATGGCAAGGAAATCGAATACAATTGAAACCGAATATAACCGAGAGCGGTTATAATTATCCGCTTTGACATTCCCAATTGTTGGTTTTATTGTTGCGCTTTCTTCTTTTAATTTTTTTTTGTTGTTGTGGTTTTTCTCAAATATATATGTATTATGTTCTTTTTATTGTATTTCAAGAGCTCCTCCTTTTTAAATTCTGATAAAGGGTGGCAAACACACACATAGTATGTACATATGTATAGGGAAGTTCTTGAACGATCAATATATAGTACGACAACACTTCAGCATAAAAATAAAGTTTTTGGCTTCAGCTTCAATGTTAGTTTATGTTTCTGCCTATGTACTTATGTGAAGCTATTTTAAAGGAGGAAAGGTCTTTCGATAGTTGCCTTAAGTTTATTCGGAACTAAAGTATTCAATAATAATAACGATCGTAGAAAAACTTAAATAAATTTGCTTAGTATTTTTGACCATCTTTCAGAAGGATTAAGAACAACCAGTTACATGCGACTATTGGTATGCTGTGTCGGATATGTTATCATATCCGGTTAGATGCTCGCAAAGATGAAATAGTGCTTATCTTTCTGAAGAAAGTTGAGCAGAGATCTACGAAAGAAAATACCTCAAAGCATCACAGCTACTCTAGCTTCAGTCACAGGGAGAAACTAGATATAGTCTACGTATCGTATAAAGATGAGCGAAAAGTTCACCGTAGCGTGCTACGTGATAAGCAAAACTACATAAACTCATTGGCGCAAAATTTCAAACGATTTAGTAAATTGTTAAAGCCATTTTAGTAAGTTACTTAGTTAAAAAGAAGATTTTGCTAATTTTAAACGATTTTAACATCTTACTATCTCTTAACAATTTACTAAAGTTAAAATCACAAAATGGTCACTTTAACTTTTAGAAATTTGCTAAATCCGTACGACATCTGTCATTTTCCTCGAAAAAAATGTCTTACCCATTTTAATTGGAAAAGTGAAGTTTGTTATTTTTGTATGATTCGTGAGCTAAAGTTGTTTTTTAAAGAAAATAAAATAGTACTAAATGTTTTCGGAAGACGAAGATTTTGATGTATTTGAAGATTCAGCGTTGTGCAGAAAAGTGCCACGTTTTAAATCCCGCCCGAGCACATCCTATTGAAGAGCTAGACGATGAAGAATTTTACTACAGAAATTAAATAATGTGATTCTGTTTTATTTTTAATTTCAAACTAAACTCACTTTTAGTTTTGACCATTTGCTTTATGTCACGTAGGCTGTCGCTCTCAACTGTGAGAATGTTAACTATGTTCATGAGAGAATTTTCCATTCGGAAGATATGTACACCATTCACCAGTTTCAGTTCATTCAGTGACAGTCAGCTAACACACACGGACGTGCTAGCGGAAGAAAATAAAAGTCAGTGAATTTTAAACCACCCCTAATTGAAAAAATAACAGGAACAAACACAGGTATACCTGCCGGCTACCTGTGTTTATTACCCAAAGGATTTACAGAAGGGTAAAATAAAACACTAAAAATACGGATTAATGTGCAGTACAAGTTTTATTTTTCAACAAGTGTTTGTGTTATACCTAGTTAATCCGTAATAAAGTGACAAAGAGAAAATTAGCTTGTCCAGTAATGGGTGAGCCAATAAATCCCGAATCAGCTTCTGCGGCCTTAGAGGCGTTGCTGAAAAGGATTGTCAACGACCTGGGCCCCGAATACGGCCCAAGATTATCAATGACAATTAAAAATTTTATCCAGCCCAACAATATCGAGAACAAAGAAGACGATGAAGTCATCAGCAACAACGAAAAGGAGGTCATGGAAACTGAGTCCTTAGACAGCGAAGGAGCTATCACCTCTTGTGACGGAGTAAAGATATTGAGTGAGGAAGAGACGATCGAGACATGTAGTAGCTCCGAAGATGGCAGTGAATCACCCAAACCTTGGCAGAAACGGGCCCGCAAGTCGAGAAGGGCAGCCACCATGCCGAAAAAGCAGCAGACTGAACCATCGAGCCGTGAAGCCAACACAGTGAAGACACCACCCCAGCTACCTACACAACAGCTTATAACAGGTTATCTGACAACGAAGCAGCCAGCTGCCACAGCCACAGTCAACAAGTCAACTTTAACCCAACCGGCAATACAACCATTGGAACTATCAACCCAGCCATCCATTCCTAATAACACCACTACCAACCCAGCCAAGGCCTCAGGTATGCCACCAATTTTCTGCTTTTCTGGAAACATTGAAATTGGGTAACATTTAAGAATCGGAACACCAAAACTACGATAATCAGCGCAGGAAACCGGGATTCTTTCGAGGAAGTGAAAAAATTCCTTAAGGAGCGAAAGATCCAATATAACTCCTACACGCCACGAGAGGACAGGAAAAATCTACTGCTCCTAAAAGGGATTCACTACTCGCATGAAGCCATTGAAGTGGAAGACGAGCTCCGGATTGAAGGACTGCCAGTGGTGAAGGTCACACCATTTAAAGCCAAGAAGGGACCAAGCAAGGTATACAACAACTTTGTTGTAGAGCTGGGAAAATCCTGTGACGTCAGCGAGGTCTACACAAAGACCTTGATCATGAACCAGAGAGTGCACTGGGAGCGATTGAAATCCAGTGACCTTGTACAATGCCGAAACTGCCAGCGTTTTGTACACGTTGCAACTAACTGTGGACGCCAATACGTATGTGTAAAGTGCAAGGAGGAACACGATCCTGGAATGTGCAAGCGCAAGGAAAAAGCGGGATCGGACGTATGGTGTGCGAACTGCCAAAAGGAAGGTCATCCAGCAAGCTTTAAGGGTTGCCCAACTCTTAAAGCAAAATTGACCGAAAGGAACAATCCTTGCCGAGAAAAAATCTCAAAAGGAAATTGTTGCCAAGTCCGCCTGTACCGTAACCCGCCCAGCAGTCAGTTTCGCTAACGTGGTCAAAGGAGGCATACCACCCAAACCAGCAGCTTTCAAGAACCAGCAGCAGAAACAGCCACAACCAACAAGGACCCCAGCCAAAACCATTCCAGCAAGTCCAGCACCAGCAAAGATATCCGGACCAACATCAGCTTCGTCAGCGATGAACCTCAGCTCAGAAGTTCAACGTGTTTTCGGATCCAACCACCGTGATGGAAAAAGGTCCGTGATGGAAAAAGCCAGGAGTGCTCACCATAATCGGCGTTTTTTTCAAATGCCATTCCAGCATGAGAAACATACAAAAGCGAGCTACACATTTTCAACCGTCTACTTCAAAGGAGCACATATGGACTAATCGGCGGAGAGTTCAAGGCATCACCTTTGGCTGGATACCACTGTTTCACCCGAGGGAAAAAGCGATTGCAGGTTGGTTGGACACCAACCAGGACCAGCATTCATTGGTGGTTGTTTCTCAACGGAAACCAACTTTTCCCCGAACACCATCTACATTGGATTTTTTTATTCAACTCTTAATTTTTTTTTATATACTTCCAGAAATCTGCAACTTCACCTGTAAATTTGTGACTAGCGACTCGGATCATGATGCTTAGCATCAAGCTCCACAAACCCATCTGCCTAGCAACAGAGCCAACAGAGAACTTCAGACGACTGGATGCTGAACGACTCCAACGGGACATTGAAGAAAATATTACGCTTTCCCCTTCAAATCGGAACCTGCTGGACAGGGAAATAGACGCTGCTATAGATGGTCTGGAGCAAGATGTCAGTAATGCATTGGAGGTCCAAAAGCGGCCTAGGACGTCAAGAGCTAGGTACCAACATCTTTTTTCAACATTTCTTTTCAACCTTCAGCTTTCTTCTTCACTTGTCCAATTCGATTTTCTTCCTCTGCTTTTCAATTATCAGTACACATGTACCTCACTGTATCGACAATGCTTTTATTTTACCGCTGCCACCAATTTTATATGTTATGCGTGAGCCAAGAAATCAACTTCTACTTTTTATCCAAATATATCAACTTCAAATTTTCTTATTATGCGCAAAATGAAACAACTTCTTTGTATCTATGCTAAATGAAGACTAAACTCTTTAATTTGATTGAGATTATCTCAACCAAGCAACTCCCCTACAAGCAGGGCTGCCGAAGTGAGTACTAATGGAGTATTCGTACTCCCCAACCATTCATTGTACTCCCCTCACTGTGATTGTACTCCCCTTGAAAACTCCCAAAATGTTTGCAAAAAGTCGTTATAATTGTGCTTATTCTAGCGCATTGAAAACTTTTATTGATTTATTGTTTTTTTAACTTTACAGAAGTGTCAATTTTGAAAAAGGACGAAAAATAAAATCTCCATTTAGCATTTTTATAGAAGAAAACAAATATTTCCTTAGTTCCTTCATGGTCGTCTTCAAGATGGAGAAAAATAAAACCTGCCACAGGAAGTTCCAATTTAATAGCAAAATCGCTTCATGTTTGAAAAAATGTGTTAGTTCCGGAAGTCTGAATTAAAGTTGTAAGTTAAGTCCCTAATGCCAATACCTTCGTTGTGGTTTAATTTACTATGTAAAAGTTATGTTAAGTTTTTTAACAATTTATCAGTTCTGTTCTTTGTTTCACCCTTAAATGATTGGTATGAATGAAGTATAAATTATTAAAAATGGGTCAATAAAGTTATATTTCTAGCTCGTTTGTGAATTGAAAATCGTGTTAAATGTTATCCGATGATAATTTTGGCACAAACGAGGTGAAAATTTGTGCGTAATTTAAATCAAATTTGCACAAGGCCATAATATTATAAAGCTATGTTTTCTTTCTTGCGTACTCCCCACACGCCTAAAATACTCCCCTTCAATCCTTTAAAATACTCCCCTTCGAAATTTTATAACGGCAGCCCTGCCTACAAGATTCCTTCTTTTAATACAATCTGCATAGCAATGACAATGTGGATACAGATTACTTGTATACAGACGATATTCGCCTTTGTTATTGTTATTTTATGATGTATCAATGAAGACCAATGATCAGTTCTAATATATGTTTTTGAGATAACATTCTCAGTAATAGGTTCACTGGTATTGTCGGTATATGCATGTCGTGAAAACACAGGCTATACGGATGTTAACATTAACTATCCGATGTAGTTTTAAATATCTGTCTCAGCAGAATTGGATAATTTATTGTTAAACAAATATCACTTCACGCAAAGTGGTAATTAGGCACTTTTTCTGAATACCGATACCACGATCTTAAATCGACCAAACATTGAAATGAGAAGATAGCATCATCATAACAGTTACGTCCTGCGTAAACGAAGATTGTAAGAGGAGTTTGTAAAAAGAAAGTGGGGTGAGACAAGGCTGTATACTGTCACCAATACTGTTCCTGTTGGTGATAAGTGATGAACTGCTTTGTGCACTGGAAATGGATTAATACAGTGAACTCTGCAATCACAATCACACCGTTAACATCTAGACTACGCGGACGACCAACGACGCAACTTTATATGCTTACTTTCATGGTTCTCTATCAAATGAAAACAATGCCGGATTTACACGACTGGCAAAGTTGCCAATATTTCGGCCAAAAAAATGGTAAAATAATGGCAGAAATAATTTTTTTATGACATGCATTTACACGAGTTCAAATAATGGCAGATTTCAAAATACTGGCAACATGCCATAAAAGAATGAGCAAGCTCATTCTTATCTAGAATGGCATAATTTCGGAAAATGGCGTCAGTAAAGTCATATTAATGGCAGCATTTTATGCCAAATTATCTCTGCCATTTTATTTTGGCAAAAATATTGCCAGTATTAAGAGCGTTTACACGTTGAAAATAAAAATGGCTATAATTTGACAGATATAATGGCATTTTGCCATTCGTGTAAATGCAACATAAGGGTGGAGAGAAAAGCTTACATCGTTGGGCTTAAGATCAATACTTTCTCATCTATCCAGATAGATATTTCTGCACAACCAGCAGAGAAGGTATCGAATTTTGAATATCTTGAGAGTATTGTCTCTGCACTCTACTGGTGGCGGTACGAAACTCGGTATAACTAAACGAATCGGGAAAGCAAAGACTGCGCTCGAAGAACTGCCAAAATATGAAGAAACAACTCTAGTTTAAGGACCATGCTACGTCTGTTGCGCTCCAATGTTGAATCTGTGCTTCTGTATTGGTTCAGCACTTGTAAATTCACACCCGCTGCCACAAAAAAGCTGCAATCGTTCATAAATAGATATCTTGAGGATTTGATGGTCCAACCGTATCCGAATGATGAACTCATGCGAGAACAGGTCAGTAACCCATTGAATCTCTATCGTACGAAGACATAAGTGGTAGTGAAGTGAATTGGGCACACGCTTCGAGTGCATTTCGAGTCAAATGGAACCCTCTCACTTAGAGATGCAGACGAGTGGTTTGACCTAGAAGTACTTAGCGAAGAACGGTCGAGGAGGAAGGAGTGAAGGAAGCTGGATCGAGCTGAGATACATGTCTAGAAACCGTAAACATACGAGTAGTGCTAGTGGTGGTCCTATGCCCCTCAAGGGGTTGTTAATCATGCATAAATCTTTTCATTAATAAAACAAAGGTGACAAACGGATAAGTTCTCTATGCGTGTGCCTGCTAGCATTAAAACTCAGTGATTATACATTAACATTATTTAAAATTATGTATCAGGAAAAGTTAGATAACGAGCAACATCAAAGTTTGAAAATATTTAACTTGTGTCACGGTAAGTCCTTTGAAATAGGCAATTTATAATTGTACGCTATTAGAATTTTGTCTTAAAGTCTTGTTGATAAACTTATGTAAATTTAGTCTTGAAAAAATAAAAGTGAACAACTCCATTTTGTCTATTGTGGATGAGAAGCAATTTTCGCATCTAAATCTGTTTCTGATACCTAAGACACATCATTCACTGAACTAGAGCTCATTCTCACATTCATTGCATTCACCATCATTGAACGAGAATTTTCAGCTTATAAATAAATTCATGAAAACGCTATCGACACCGAATGGCTTGCTTCGCCTTAACAAGTTAGTCTCTCCTTTTTTTCTTTCATTCTTACAAATTTACTGCCTACCTGCCTTTCTTTTAAGAATGTATATACCCAGCTTACTGTTATCATTCAGGTAAACCACTCACGTCCTTAAATCGGAAATCGAGTTTTTCAATAAGGCAAACGGCAAACTACTCTATCTATACTCCGTTAAGTCTTTGGAAAAGAGTGTAAGAAACGGAAAAATACTTCCACAGCCCTGTCATCATCACCATCACCACAACTTGTCGATTGAGGTATGGGCTAGGCATGGGCCTGGTGAATGATGAAGCTCGCTCGCTGTTCGGTTGATATTGGCGGAAGTGCTCTGAATGTCTTATAAGCACAAAATCAAATAGTATGTTGCTTAGCATATATCTAAATAACCGCACATAAAACACCTCAAGATCATACCAAAGCATTTGCGAAGAATTTGCCTTTATATTTCTTCGCCAAGAGTTGTTTCTACGAGCCGGTTTTTTTTTCTTGAATGGTATATACTCCCACAGGTTCGTAGGTAGTACGAATATTTTTTCATCTTCAGAATAATAACGCCAGGAGATATAAGGGGGTTATTATTTATTATTATGAATACGCACTCGTAAGTTCAGGGACGTATTTTATTAAAGCTAACGTGACTTAGTGCTTAATATTCTAATTGAAAAATGAAAAAAAAAAAAAAAAAAAAGAGAATGTCACCTATAGGAATGTCATATCCTAGGAAGGTTTCGTTTCCAATGCGGTGAAATAATGTCCTGGCCCTCGACTTTTTTTTAACTTGTTCTATCTCTAGTAGGGCGAGACGAGAATACACTGCATTTTAAGCATCCGAGACGAGACTGTGTATTTGGACCGACATTAACGGAGAGTCTCGCCGGTCTTGGTTGTCTCGGCAGAAGAAAGGCATTTCAAAAATACTAATAAGTTGAAAAATCTAATTTCAATAAAATATTTATTTTCTTCTGCACATTGAATATACATACACTCCCTGTCACTTGATTGAGGACACTATTTTCACAAAAGTTTTTTCTCGATAAATACCTGTAGGAAATATTGATCTGGAAATTTTTGATACCTGTGAGTAGGTATATATATTTTGCAATAAAAAAGGATAAAGTTAAATGGTTAACTTGGAAAACCCATAGGAATTTCCAAAATTATGTGAATGGACTGCAAAAAATGGATATAAAAAGTTTTGTCACTTGATTGAGGCCATTCCAAAAATTGATGTGCAAAAGTAAACATCGCCGATTTTTTACGAACAAAAGTTTAAAATAAAAAAAGAATAGAAAACTATATTTTATTTTAAATTTCAAGTTGAATTGTGCTCTGGAAACACGTTGACAGTAGCAGAAAGAGGATCAATAGATGCTTTAAAGGAACTAGAATTCTCAGGCCGAGAAATAGCTACGAGACTGAATAGAAGTAAGACCGCTGTCAACAACTATCTAGCAGACACCAAAAACTGGAAAAAATCGAAAAGGACACATAGCTCAAGCAACAACAATCCGAGAAAACCGACTTATTCTGCGGCTAGCTTCAAATTCCACACTATCAGCGCCTTAAATAAGGTCATAAAGTGGGGTATCAGCTAGTATTTCGACAGTTTTAAGGATAACTAAAACCAGTGGTAACATCAAACGTATGAATATCAAAAGGAAAACGGTTTTACGGCAGCTACACAAGGAACTACGGACGAATTTCGCCAGGGAGCATGTTGCCTGGAGCAACGCATGGAAATGGATTGTCTTTTCAGATGAAAAAAAAAATTTAATCTTGACGGACCCGATGGTTACAACTTTTATTTTCACGATTAAAGAAAAGAAAAATTTATTTTGTCAAGACATCACAGCGATGCGTCAGGTGTTATGGTGTGGGGAGCTATCTCCTATTATTAGAGCTTATAACTACAACAATGAACGGCAATAGTTACAATTGCCTGCTGGAACGGGCATTTTCAAAGCTAAGGAATATTTTTGAACCTCTACCTTGGATATTCCAACAAAAAAACGCCCCTATCCACACTTCCAGAGCAGCAATAAGCTGGATACAGTCGAAAAACGTTGAACTTTTACCATGGCGACCCTATTCACCGGACTTAAACATCATCGAAAACGTTTGGGCCTGGCTATCTCGAAAATTGTATGAAGCTGGTGGACAGTTTAAAGATAAGGACGCCTTAATCGAAGCTATCTGCGATGCCTGGAGCTAGATTTCACTGATTATTTAAAAAAAAAACTGTATGATTCAATTCCAAAGCGTCTATTAGAGCTTACTTCAAAAAATGGCGGCAATACTCATTATTAATTGACAAAAACATAATAAATGAATGTTTAAACACAAAAAAAAAGTAACCATTTTTATAGTTTTGTTCTTTTTTTAAAAGTGGCCTCAATCAAGTGAATCATTTATCTTATACCCATTTTTGCAGTCCATTATTATAATTTGTGAAATTCCTATGGTATTTTCAAGTAACCCCTTTAAATGTATCCTTTTTTATTGCAAAATATATATACCTACTCAAAAATTTCCATGAAAAATATTTCCTACAGGTAATTATCAAGAAAAAACTTTTGTGAAAATAGTGACAGGGAGTGTATATAGCACATATTCAATGTGCAGAAGAAACTAAATATTTTCTCATATGCTTAAAAGGCAGTCTTTTCCCGTATCGCCCTACTAGAGATAGAACACGTGAAAAAAAAGTAGAGGGTCAGGACATTATTTCACCGCAGTGGGAATGAAGGACCAACTATATTTTTACTTCTCGAGAATATTTCGTTCCAAAAGTCCTGAAATGCCCTGAAATCGTATTTTTCCGGATCAAAAAATAAAAAGCAAACAATTTCGTTTTTTTTATAGGTTTTTTAATCCATCAACGTCGTAAACATCCTTCAATGGATCTTGAAAGCTTTTGGCTTTACCAGATGGGGGATAAATTATATTTTGACGAATCGAGAATATTTCGTTCTGATAGT
The DNA here is from genome assembly GCA_949320155.1 of Melangyna quadrimaculata. Classification (NCBI taxonomy): domain Eukaryota; kingdom Metazoa; phylum Arthropoda; class Insecta; order Diptera; family Syrphidae; genus Melangyna; species Melangyna quadrimaculata. The sequence goes on from OX439483.1 coordinate 364,245,752, forward strand.
CAATAGTTGCCCAGAAATCATATTTTTGGAAACGAGACCGAAAAGAGATCGACACGAGACTGAAAATTTTCGATTTAAACGAGACCAAGGCGAGACTAACAAAAGTCTCTCCGAGTCTTGTCTCGTGACCAGCACCAGTCTAGCTGCACTAGCACTAGTTATTTCGTGCCTTAAAAATATCGAGGTTCTAAGCAAATCTAACACTACGATGATGGAGAACGTTTAAGAAAGAGTTGTTCCTCATGCCGTTCGTCGGTCTGTACATCCACGTGTCTGTGCGTCTGACGTTCGTGTACTGAACAGTACATTGAGCTAAGACACAAGCGCGTTTACCCTTTTTATTGACGTACTTGACAAACATTAAAAGTACATACATACATATAATATAGATAAATCGGATAAAGTTCTAAAAAAAGAAACGAAAGTGTTTATATGTTATACTTAAGATCATTTTTTGTGAATTATTTACGTTTGGCTTCGAAATTCTGGACAAAAGATAATCTTGGGAAGTGCGAAAAATTGAAAAGCGCTGTGGATTTCAAATTTTTGAATAGTTTACAGGTTATCAATCTGAAAAATTCTTTTTTAAGTACCAGCCAATAACCTGCTTTAACCCTGGTTTAACCCTAGTTAAAATATTGAACCGAAGTTGAACCAGGTTTCTAAAACTGTCAAGAAAGTAAATCAATGATTGTTTTCGTCGAAGAGACAATATCTGCTAAAATGTTACCTTCCTCAAGCCTTCTTCGTTCAAGGAGCAATTCAATTGTCCCGCAAATATACTGTTTTTTAATTCTCTTTAGAAACGACTTTAAAAATTAAAATTTCGGTAATTTGGGGCATATACGCACTATTCTTAATTCATTGACTTTTTTAATAAATTGTCGTCCATTCGAATTTGAATGTGCATTGAAGAAAAATTCACATCACCCCGAAATCACTCAGCTGTATATCAACGAATTTGCTGTTTTTTACGAATTCTACTTTTCAAGATATTTTAAAAATAATCGAACCAACATTCTTATAAATCTAAGAAGAAAGATCATTTTAGCAACAGGTTGATTATCACCCACAACGTTTTTTTCTTGGTTTTACTAAAAAGTAGGATTCTTTATTTCTTAATATCTTGAGACGTAAAAGTCCTAGAATCATCCGATTTTTTAAGCCTAACGGATCAGCTTTCTATTTCAATAGGTATGGAATGCTCACATTTGCTCTGATTTGTTTCAATAAAACTAAAAAATGTTTTTTTTTGGGTTTGCTTAACACCATACACCTGGAAGCTGTGACTTTAACCAATCAGTAAAAATGCAAAAAATACTGAACATCAAAATAATTGGGGAGAGTACGATAACGTATTTTTGTAGAAGAGTCAAATACAAGCATTTTTTTTTTACATTGGAAGGGGGGGGGGGGGGTGGTTATCTCGCCCGTTAAGGAGGTAGGGGCGATTTCAGATTAAAACGACTTAAATGGAAAAACAAATATTAAAAAGCAAAGCAATTCATAAACGCAAATCAAACGTGAATTATCTTTATTCAGTTAGAAAAGTGCAAAAATGTATTCATAAAAGAAAATTGAAGTTAATTACCGTTGATTGACGTTTAATTAACTAAGTCACCAAAGTAGGTTAATTTAGGAGCAAATATAGATTCTCCAAGAACAACATGGGAAAACTGCATGCAGTTTATTTTTTTATTGTTAGGAAAGTCTAATTCATGAATTATGTTTTAATCAACGTTTTAGTTAATTTCTGAGTAAGAAGACAATTAACAATTTTTTCTTATTAGGAGTGTAAAGGTTTTAAAAGATTGCTGTACACACAAATCCGCTTGTCAGCCCCATTGTTCTAAAGAGGTGTCTTCAACGCTGATAAAACCACTGCATAAGACTTTCCATTTGTCCTATTCTACTGGTCTCTTTCCGAGTGAATGAAAGCCACATTTGTCCAGTCTGCCCTTAAAACGTTGCAACTATCGACAAATTGCACATACGTCCCCTCTTTCCAAGGTCATTGACTATATAAATTGGGTGGCGCAACGGCTCGTGAAGAACCAGGGCCTAGTGACTAACAACTCGCAAACCACTTCTGTGTGCGCGTGTCGACAGGAATAGAAGGGACCTACAATTTTATGCCGAATCCGAACGGCTAGACGAGAAGCACTAATTCATGAGAAGTGATACTCTTGGAGGACTTGTCAATTCCTTGCAAGAGGCAGTCTCCCTGAAAAGGAAACTTTAGTTTTTTAGGTGGACGAGGCTGGGAAGTGAACCCAGACCTCTAGCGTGACAGTCCATCGCATTAACTATTACGCTAAAGGCTACTACCAAGGTCATGGAAACGCTGATTAATTTATCAGCTTAAGAAATATAATGAAGAACTGAAACTTCTTATTGACTGCGGCAGTATGGTTTTTGTAGCAATGATCTAATGGTAGATCACACCGAACAGTGAAACCAATCCTTATATCGTTTTGGAGGAAGTAAGTATATTGCGCGTGATATTTCAAAAGCATTTGATTAAGTTTTGCACCAATCGATAAATCTCTTACTCCAGTGGTTTAGAAATAACCTTACGCGCTCAATACATATTGTATTGGATAGTTTCAAGTCTGATTTTCACAAAATAAATGCTGGTTTATTGCGCTGCCGAAAGTGGCACTTTAGTGCCAAATTGACACTTTCAAATGAGTTTGGCACTTTGGCACTCAAAAGTGCAACCATTGGCACTCAGAGCTTAAAATTTGGCACTCTTTTTTTAAATGAAAATATCAAACAAAAAAATCCTTAAAAAACATTAAAAATTAAATTTTCTTATACAATTTCCGAACATTCCTACACTTGTTGCTCTTTTTTGTAAGCCTTACAAAAATCTACTACAGTGAACATTGTGTTAGATGCCTAGGATACCTAGCGAAAGATTTTTGTATCCCACTGTCACTGTTAGTTGCCTAAAAAATTAATGAAAGACTTGTGTATGCCATTGTCACTGTCACTACTTCTATTAAATTCCATCCATCAACTTTAAATGTTGCATGCTGCATCAAGTAGAACGGAAACTTAAAATTAAAACAGAATTGAATTGAATTTCAAAAAGAAATGAGTAAAAAACGAATACATAATTTTTGAGGTCCTTCGATATTACACTACTTAAAATATTAAATTATTTAACATTAACAAACTAAGAACTTGGCGCACTTTAAATCTCATAACTTTTTACGGCTGACTTGATACGCAAAGGTTTTTGTATACCTACCTATAGAAGAACTTGGTTTCTTTTTTAAGATATACTTGTTTTGTAGGCTATAGGTCAATTGAAACAAATTTTTTGGTTTTTTATTTCGACGTTTCGGGTATGTTTATATCCTTCATCAGGCCTTTATTAAAATAAATACATTATAAATAAGCTAAAATACAAATTATAAATACTTACAATTGATTGAGCCTCAAATTTGTACATAACGGGTGATTTTTTTGAGGTTAGGATTTTCATGCATTAGTATTTGACAGATCACGCGGGATTTCAGACATGGTGTCAAAGAGAAAGATGCTCAGTATGCTTTGACATTTCATCATGAATAGACTTACTAACGAGCAACGCTTGCAAATCATTGAATTTTATTACCAAAATCAGTGTTCGGTTCGAAATGTGTTTCGCGCTTTACGTCCGATTTATGGTCTACATAATCGACCAAGTGAGCAAACAATTAATGCGATTGTGACCAAGTTTCGCACTCAGTTTACTTTATTGGACATTAAACCAACCACACGAATGCGTACAGTGCGTACAGAAGAGAATATTGCGTCTGTTTCTGAGAGTGTTGCTGAAGACCGTGAAATGTCGATTCGTCGCCGTTCGCAGCAATTGGGTTTGTGTTATTCGACCACATGGAAGATTTTACGCAAAGATCTTGGTGTAAAACCGTATAAAATACAGCTCGTGCAAGAACTGAAGCCGAACGATCTGCCACAACGTCGAATTTTCAGTGAATGGGCCCTAGAAAAGTTGGCAGAAAATCCGCTTTTTTATCGACAAATTTTGTTCAGCGATGAGGCTCATTTCTGGTTGAATGGCTACGTAAATAAACAAAATTGCCGCATTTGGAGTGAAGAGCAACCAGAAGCCGTTCAAGAACTGCCCATGCATCCCGAAAAATGCACTGTTTGGTGTGGTTTGTACGCTGGTGGAATCATTGGACCGTATTTTTTCAAAGATGCTGTTGGACGCAACGTTACGGTGAATGGCGATCGCTATCGTTCAATGCTAACAAACTTTTTGTTGCCAAAAATGGAAGAACTGAACTTGGTTGACATGTGGTTTCAACAAGATGGCGCTACATGCCACACAGCTCGCGATTCTATGGCCATTTTGAGGGAAAACTTCGGAGAACAATTCATCTCAAGGAATGGACCGGTAAGTTGGCCACCAAGATCATGCGATTTGACGCCTTTAGATTTTTTTTTGTGGGGCTACGTCAAGTCTAAAGTCTACACAAATAAGCCAGCAACTATTCCAGCTTTGGAAGACAACATTTCCGAAGAAATTCGGGCTATTCCGGCCGAAATGCTCGAAAAAGTTACCCAAAATTGGACTTTCCGAATGGACCACCTAAGACGCAGCCGCGGTCAACATTTAAATGAAATTATCTTCAAAAAGTAAATGTCATGAACCAATCTAACGTTTTAAATAAAGAATCGATGAGATTTTGCAAATTTTATGCGCTTTTTTTTTAAAAAAAGTTCTCAAGCTCTTTAAAAATCACCCTTTACATTTGTATGAATAATTAAAGAATTCTTTTTTAAAATGTATGTTTTTGGTGTAATTTCACTCCTTTTTGCAACGATTTTTATTATCAGGAAAAGTGGGTGAAATAAAAGGCCACTGAAAGCCTCGTAAGAAAAATTAAGCATTCAATGTGAAGATGCCACTCCCCTGCATTAAAAATTTCATAATTTCAATTTTTTTCTTTGTGTACCTAGACCTACACCTGAAAACCAACCGCTCTAAAAAAATTCATAATTCTGCACCAAGCTAAAGTGCTCTCTATTAAATATATATTAATTTTTCGAAAATAGGTGGTTGCCACGCCCACTGAATTTAAAATCTCAAAATTTTTAATTTTCCCCTTTCTTGCATGTCAAGTCATATCGCTCTACCAATTTTCATCATTTTACGACGGTCAAAAGTACTCCACATAATTTATATCAATTCTGAGAATATGGGCGGATGCCACTCCCCTCAATGGCCTAATTTCAAATTTTCCAATTTCTCTTTTGTATTGATCACATGATGTACCAGTCTACCAAATTTCATCAGTGTACGACAGTCAGAGGTGCTCCATATTAATGATATCAATTCAGTGTAAATGGGCGGGTACCACACCCCCTTAATGAAAAATCTTAAATTCTCGATTTGTTCCTTTGTCTGCACCATAAAGCCTACCGTTCGTTGTTTGAATTTAAATGATTCTACGATTTTGAGAAGTGTTCCATGGTTTTGAAGTCAGTCATTTACGGTTCTTGCGATTTTTGCAGTCTTATGTCTCAGGAACCACTTATGCTAAAAAAAATTAAACTTGTTGAGTTGCCTGAACCTGATAAGCTTAGCAAATACTACGAATTTAAAGTTTCTGACTTTATTGGTACATACGTTAAGGGAGGTCATAAATCGCCTGATTTTGATCCTGTAAAAGGGTGTAGTGCAGAACTTGCCTGGGCACTACCGTGCCCTTTGATACCTATCATATGATATCATATATCTTATATAAATATGCAAATGAATTTTGCTTTTGTTTTTTTTTTTTTATTTTATAATTTTATTTTGTTAATAGTGAAATATGTAAACAAAGAATATTTATTGTTTAAAGGTTTTGAATGAACAACAACCACTTGTATTGGCTACCACCGAGTATTACATTTGGCTGGAATTATTGCAATTTCATGGCTGCCACACCAATCATCAGATTCCTTTTAGTGGTGCTTATATAGTTCCAATTTTAATTTATAAATTGTTTTGCCGTCAACTGGATTCGAACCTAGACCAAGCTACCTCAGAGGCCGTTGCACTACGCATTGCACCACCGAGGTCACCTGATTTATTGTTTTTGTTTGAATATGCGATTTTTTTTTATTTTGACACTCTGTGGCACTTTTTGGCACTCAAAAAAATAATTGGTGGCACTAAGATTTTTTTTCAGCGGCAGCTCTGCTGGTGTACCCCAAGGCTCGATTTTCTCTCCGGCTCTCTTCCTTATATTTATAAATGCTATTTTGTCTTAAGCATCTAATCCATTAAACTGTTTGACAGATCATGTTATGTTTGTGCAAAAAATGAAAGAAAAAAAATACTTGACTAGAGCCGGAGTAAAAACTAACATAGGGATGCCTCCGTCTATCACACGTCAATTTAGGTAAGATATCGGAAGTAAGAAACTTCTTATATTATCTATTGGTGCATCCCACCAACCACTCAATCATTTCAAATAAATTCTTGTATTCGATATCCGGTACGCAGAAGTGCCCGAGATACCACGAGAAGACTTATCCGACAACTACCACACTACTATTACCATTTGCATTCACTTAAGATATAGCTTAATAGAACTATGTAGTTATGTACATTCGATATGTGTGAAGTGTGATGTAGCTATGTACCATACATATACCATACATATACACGGCAAAAAGAAGAAGATTACTAGGGCTTCTCCTGGAATAGCAAGTGATGGTTTATACGTTTGTCCTACATCTGTACAACTATATAACAGAATCCTAAAGGATGACAAAAATCATTGGGAGTATTATGCAAAGGACGTTCCAGGTGGTTGATTGGGACTGGGGCTCTTGATTTGCCATTTGGAAATAAATGTGAGATCTGACGTGTGTGTGTGTCCGGTGTGTGTGTGTCCGAAAGCAGAAGGACAAACTTTCACAGAAAAAGGAAGTGAAAGAACATCGCTATACCTATAGATATATGTACATATGTATGTATGTGTGTAGGTAGATATAATAAATATTGGTGTGTAATTTGCTGAACATATGGTGTGGTGTGAGATGAGTTTTGTCAATTTGCACACTTGGTTTTATGTATATATGGTGCTAATGACGTGGCTATAAATCGATAGTGAACGAAGTCAAGAAGTATAGGGTGCTAAAAGGGAAGGACGTCAGCTATCAAAATTATTTTTGTATTTCGTAGATATCCTTTTCGGGTGACAACTGTCAAATAATTTTTTCATTACAATTCTGTCACAGCTTACAACGAATTCAGAAGATATTTGATTTTTTTGCTCTTGTACTCAGATATCAAGGCATATAGGAAAATGATATTTATATATCTAAGTTATATTGTATCTACCAATGTAGATCAAAGGCAATTTATTAATTTTCGAACATAAGCCTGACAGTCTTAAGAAATAGCTTCTTATATGTAGGTATATAGATTTCATAATAATTATTTATGATAATTAAATTAATTGTGATTCTATTTTTGTTTAAAAAAAAAATAAATCGGGTGGCACAACGGCTCATGAACAACCAGGGCCTAGTGACTAACAATTCGCAACCATTCCTATGTGCGCCTATCGACAGCAATGGAAGGGACCTACAATTTTATGCCGAATCCGAACGGCTAGACGAGAAGCACTTATTCGTGACAAGTGATACTCTTGGAGGATTTGTCAATTCCTCGCAAGAGGCAGTAGCCCTGAAATCTGGGAAGCGAACCCAGACCTCCAGCGTGACAGTTGAACGCACTAACCATTACGCTACGGGCTACTACTCTATTTTTGTTTACTTAGTTTAAATCTGTGGCCACAAGGAAAAACCACATAAGTCGACTTATGTCGAAATTGAGTTGATTATACAATGCAATATGCAATTCGACTATCCATATTTTGTTCGTATTTTTATATCTTATGGTTTCTGAATTACAGCAAAAAAAAAATAACATACATAAGTCGTTTTCTACTAACTTTGCACAAGGAAAAACAGCAAAAGTCGAATGTTTCAATTTTTCATGTTCTACTTATGCACATATGCCATAATTAAAAGTGAGATCAACACACACATAAGTAGACATATGCTCTTTTTCCAAAACTATAATAATCTCTTTTGAGAACATAGGTCGACTCATGTCTTGTTTCCAAACAAAAAATTCTGTCTTATACGAAAACAACTTGACTTGGGTAGCTTTTCCTTATTCCTTCGTTACGATAGTAGGTAGTCAACACAAGTTATTTTATCTTATTCCAAAAATCGAAGACCGTTACTGAAATCCTTGAAAATAAGTATACTTGTGCCTTTATTCTGAGAGCAAAATTATGTTCAGTGTGTAACTTATGCTGTTTTGTTCTCACAAGTTTTGTGCTGTCAGGTGGTTGTGTTGCAGTTTTGTTGCATTTTCTGTCTATTTTAATTGTGGATATTTACAAAGTAAACTTAAGTGGTGAATAAATGTAGTATTAAAAAACTTTGTTTTGCTGGACCTACAAATATTAAAAAAAAGAGACTTACAAACATCGCCAGAAACAATATAAATATTTTCAGGCTAGAAAACTAATTCCACTGTATTCATGCCAAAACGATTACAATACCAAGATAACTCTTCAACATTAACAGTTATTTGAATTTTTTGAACAACAACAACTTAAAGGCCCTACCACCAATTGTTTGGGTGGAGATATAGCTATTACGCGCTTTTCCACTTTTGCACTTATCAGTCTCAATTTTGCTCCTTACCTTATTTCGATAGACTACAATTCGCAGAACGTATCAAAGGGGGAGAGGTTGGAAGATCGGTAACGAACCAGACTATTAAGTTATTATTGTTATTATTGTACTGTTCGTACTAGAATGTCAGCTTTTTAGGCTTGACCATTCTTAATTCCGTCAATTTCATTGAGTTTTTTGAACAACAACAACAACTTAAAGGTGCAACCACCAATTGTTTGGCTGGAGATATAGCTATTTCGTGCTTTGCCACTTTTGCACTCATAAGTCTCCTTTTTGTGGTTCAAAAAATTCAATGAAATTGACGGAAATAAGAATGGTCAAGCCTAATAAGCTGACAATCTAGTACGAACAGTACAATAATAACAATAATAACTTAATAATCTGGTACGTTACCGATCTTCCAACCTCTCCCCCTTTGATACGTACTGCGAACTGTAGTCTGTCGAAATAAGGTATGGAGAAAAATGGAGGCGGAACAAGACAGCATACTTAAAGGCACTTATAAAAATGCTGATGCTTCAAATGCATTTGATAAACAAATAACACATCGCGACCTGTGACGTCAGTGGTCTAAAGCGGTGGAGTGCATAGTGCACACGACTGCTAAGACTGAGCAAATCTGATATGCGTGGGTTCGAATCCTATGGTGTGCATAAAAAGTTTTTCAAATAAAATTGGATTAAAGCTCAGCACCACAAAAAGGAGACTGATGAGTGTAAAACTGGCAAAGCACGAAATAGCTATATCTCCAGCCAAACAATTGGTGGTAGCGCCTTTAAGTTGTTGTTGTTGTACAAAAAATTCAATGAAATTGACGGAATAAAGAATGGTCAAGCCTAATAAACTGACATTCTTGTACGAACAGTACAATAATAACAATAATAACTTAATAGTCTGGTTCGTTACTGATCTCCCAACCTCTCCCCCTTTGATACGTATTGCGAATTGTAGTCTATCAAATTAAGGTATGGAGAAAAATTGAGACTGATGAGTGCAAAAATGGCAAAGCACGAAATAGTTATATCTCCAGCCAAACAATTGGTGGTAGCACCTTTAAGTTGTTGTTGTTGTTCAAAAAATTCAATGAAATTGACGGAATAAAGAATGGTCAAGCCTAATAAGCTGACATTCTAGTACGAACAGTACAATAATAACAATAAAAACTTAATAGTCTGGTTCGTTACCGATCTCCCAACCTCTCCCCCTTTGATACGTACTGCGAATTGTAGTCTATCGAAATAAGGTATGAAGAAAAATGGAGGCGGAACAAGACAGCATACTTAAAGGCACTTATAAAAATGCTGATGCTCCAAATGCATTTGATAAACAAATAACACATCTCGACCTGTGACGTCAGTGGTCTAAAGCGGTGGAGTGCGTAGTGGACACGACTGCTAAGACTGAGCAAATCTGATATGCGTGCGTTCGAATCCTATGGTGTGCATAAAAAGTTTTTCAAATAAAATTGGATTAAAGCTCAGCACCACAAAAAGGAGACTGATGAGTGCAAAAGTGGCAAAGCACGAAATAGCTATATCTCCAGCCAAACAATTGGTGGTAGCGCCTTTAAGTTGTTGTTGTTCAAAAAATTCAATGAGATTGACGGAACAAAGAATGGTCAAGCCTAATAAGCTGACATTGGAAGATCGTTGGAAGATCGGTAACGAACCAGATTATTAAGTTATTATTGTTATTATTGTACTGTTCGTACTAGAATGTCAGCTTATTAGGCTTGACCATTCTTAATTCCGTCAATTTCATTGAATTTTTTGAACAACAACAACTACTTTAAGGCGCTACAACCAATTGTTGGGGTGGAGATAAAGCTATTTCGTGATTTGCTACTTTTGCACTCATCAGTCTCCTTTTTGTGGTTCAAAAAATTCAATGAAATTGACGGAATAAAGAATGGTCAAGCCTAATAAGCTGACATTCTTGTACGAACAGTACAATAATAACAATAATAACTTAATTATCTGGTTCGTTACCGATGATCCAACCTCTCCCCCTTTGATACGTACTGCAAATTGTAGTCTATCGAAATAAGGTATGGAGAAAAATGGAGGCGGAACAAGACAGCCTTAAGTTGTTACTTAAATAATAACTGTTAATATTGTTAATATTGTACTGTTCGTACTAGAATGTCAGCTTATTAGGCTTGACCATTCTTTATTAGTACAATAATAACAATAATAACTTAATAGTCTGGTTCGTTACCGACCTCCCAACCTCTCCCCCTTTGATACGTACTGCGAATTGTAGTCTATCAAATTAAGGTATGGAGAAAAATTGAGACTGATGAGTGCAAAAGTGGCAAAGTACGAAATAGCTATATCTCCAGCTAAACAATTGGTGGTTGCGCCTTTAAGTTGTTGTTGTTGTTCAAAAAATTCAATGAAATTGACGGAATAAAGAATGGTCAAGCCTAATAAGCTGACATTCTAGTACGAACAGTACAATAATAACAATAATAACTTAATAGTCTGGTTCGTTACCGATCTCCCAACCTCTCCCCCTTTGATACGTACTGCGAATTGTAGTCTATCGAATTAAGGAATGGATAAAAATTGGGGCGGAACAAGACAGCATACTTAAAGACACTTATAAAAATGCTGATGCTCCAAATGCATTTGATAAACAAATAACACATCTCGACCTGTGACGTCAGTGGTCTAAAGCGGTGAAGTGCGTAGTGCACACGACTGCTAAGACTGAGCAAATCTGATATGCGTGGGTTCGAATTCTATGGTGTGCATAAAAAGTTTTTCAAATAAAATTGGTTTAAAGCTCAGCACCACAAAAAGGAGACTAATGAGTGCAAAAGTGGGAAAGCACGAAATAGCTATATATCCAGCCAAACAATTGGTGGTAGCGCCTTTAAGTTGTTGTTGTTGTTCAAAAAATTCAATGAAATTGACGGAATAAAGAATGGTCAAGCCTGATAAGCTGACATTCTAGTACGAACAGTACAATAATAACTATAATAACATAATAGTCTGGTTCGTTACCGATCTTCCAACCTCACCCCTTTTGATACGTACTGCGAATTGTAGTCTATCGAAATAAGGTATGGAGAAAAATGGAGGCGGAACAAGACAGCATACTTAAAGGCACTTATAAAAATGCTGATGCTCCAAATGCATTTGATAAACAAATAACACATCTCGACCTGTGACGTCAGTGGTCTAAAGCGGTGGAGTGCGTAGTGCACACGACTGCTAAGACTGAGCAAATCTGATATGCGTGGGTTCGAATCCTATGGTGTGCATACAAAGTTTTTCAAATAAAATTGGATTAAAGCTCAGCACCACAAAAAGGAGACTGATGAGTGCAAAAGTGGCAAAGCACGAAATAGCTATATCTCCAGCCAAACAATTGATGGTAGCGCCTTTAAGTTGTTGTTGTTGTTCAAAAAATTCAATGAGATTGACGTAATAAAGAATGGTCAAGCCTTATAAGCTGACATTCTAGTACGAACAGTACAATAATAACCTTATTAACAGTTATTATTTAAGTAACTACTGGGCTACAGTTACAGGTAGTTATAATGTAAGAGTACTCTATATACATCAATTCATTGACCAAAAAGCTTGGAGTAAAACCGAAGAACCGACTACTGTGAGTAGGTGCATCCTGGTGTAAAGAAAACTGCTTCATCATGTTCCTGCCCTCCTTTGTATACTTTTCATCCCCTTAAATCCCAAAAGACCATTTTGGCACATTAATCTACCAAATTCATCGTTTCACAATGCTCCCACTTCGTAACGTCTCCTTCCCTGTTGTGATGATGGTTCAGAAGTTGCTCTTCTTTCCTCAAATATAAATAAATTGGGTGGCGCAACAGCTCGTGAAGAACCAGGGCCTAGTGACTAACAACTCGACCTCCAGCGTGACAGTCCAACGCACTAACCATTACGCTTCGGGCTACTACCCTCTTTCCTCAACAAGATGGTTATACAAATATTTTTCACGATCTGAGAAAAGAGGATCAATTTTTGAACCGTTATCATAACATGCGAGTAGTAGGAGGCAATGTCCTATTATGGAACGATACACTTGGTTAGGGCTGGCCACGAGACGAGACTTTGCGAGACTTTTGTAAGTTTCGTCTCGGTCTCGTTAAAATCGAAAATTTTTAGTCTCGTCTCCGTTTCGTGTCGGTCTCGTAAATAAGTCTCGTCTCGGTCCCGTCTCCGAAAAATCCTATTTCTAGACAACCTGTTGATTATTGGAACGAAATGTATTCGATTATAGTTTGAATAAGTGCAGAAGAAAATAAATATTTAACTGAAATTGGATTTTTGAATTAATTAGACTCTCTGTAAATTTCGGTCAATATATACAGTCTCGTCTCGGTCTCATCTCGGTTGCTTAAAAGCCAGTCTTGTCTCGATCTCGTCATGCGAGACCGAGACTTTTCCCGTCTCGTGGCCAGCACTACACTTGGTAGTTTAAAGTACCAAGACCAATGGTTTTCAGGCATCATGACACAAAGCGTTCGCTAGACGCAGTATTTCCGCAAACCAACGATCTTTTCGGACGGAATCCATTGAGTTTCAACGAAACAATGCAATGCTGCTATTCATACTCTAGTGTTACAATCATTACTTTCAAGCCAAAAAATCTCTATTACTGTCCTAACCTCTTATTCACCGAACTTTAAAATAAATGAAAATGTTAGGTGATGGCTCACACGAAAAGTATACAAAGAAGGCAAGGAACACGATGACTGCTACACGACATTAAGTTGCCCTTGAGTGAAATTTCACTTGACTATTTGGAATCACTGTATAACTCCCTCAAAGATCGAATTTTTGAAATTATTTTGAAATCTGGTATTAGCACCAGTTATTAGCATGCACATTAGTTTATAAAAATTTAAAAAAAAATATTACAAAATTAAAACCATCATTTTTTTTTTTTCAATTTTTGTATGTGATTCTTACCTTATGAAACGATAAAATTACTTAAAATACGTGACTTAACAAATATTTATTCTCTTTACTGTCGTCAACTTTTTTTCTTGAAGTTCAATCATGAGTTTTCTATGGCACATTTAACAGTTACTCTTGTATCATACACAATTTCGATCTCTTTCGCGTATAACAGGAGTCATTTAATATTAACTTTTCAAAAATGACTGTTTCTTACCTTATGCGCAGTGTATATGACAGCGATGTAGAAAAAACTGATGTTTAAAAACAAATGTATTCTTTATAAATTTATTATTTCAACAAAACAATTAATAATTGTGAATTTCTTAAATTAAACATTATTTATATAAGTTGTTGTAGTTGTTGATTTTTACTAGTCATGCTGTGTCATTCAGTCTTTTCATTGAATATTAGTCTTTTGTATAGTCTTCTGCGATTCGCATTTATCAACAATACCCCGTATTTATAAAGAAAAAATAGTTATTTCAGCTCCCATGTTTATAAAAACTGCACCATGGAATACGAATTTTCCGGACTCAAACTAAAGGACATTTATATTTTACCTTTTTGTTTTTCTTCATTTTAATTCAATAAAACGCATTTTTCTTTTTATTTTATTTTGATAATCTATATATTTCGAGGACCTATTTGCCTCATCGTCAGGATCTATACAAATAAAATACATGCGTTTAAATACAAAATTAAATAAATACATAATAAATTTAAATATATACAAAATTACCAAAATTAATTTATAAGAAGTTATTTGATATTATCTGTTTCAGTTTAACATTAACTATAAATTATTTTTTATATTAGACATTTGTTTATGAAATAAAAATAAAAATATTGAACAAATTTTCTTATAGAGTTTTTTAAGTATTTAAAGTTAACAAATTTGTTCGATTTTGAATTTGGTTATTCTGTAAATTAGCATTTACTATGATTGTAGTATGTATTAGTGTAGTCCCTTTTATCTGTTTTGTAGTTACACGCAATGCCCTCATTCTTTATAATTTGGTTGACCTCATGAATTTGTAACTTAAATTTGTTTCTTTCTAACTTTAAAATTTTTGCTCCATCAAAATCAAAAGAATGTCCATTTTCCTTTACATGATCAGCTAAAGCAGCTATATTTTTGTTGACCGATCCTTCGTTAACTTTTTGACATTCATTTTTGTGTTGACCTATTCTTGACCCCAGTTTTTGAATAGTTTCTCCTATGTATGTTTTTTCGCAATCGTTGCATTTTACAGAGTAAACTAATCCACTATTTTCTGTTTTATTAATTTTTTGTTTTGTATTAAGAAAGAATTTTGAATTTTGTTCTGTTGGCTTCATTGCTGCTTTCACATCTGGTACAAAGTTAACGAAGGATCGGTCAACAAAAATATAGCTGCTTTAGCTGATCATGTAAAGGAAAATGGGCATTCTTTTGATTTTGATGGAGCTAAAATTTTAAAGTTAGAAAGAAACAAATTTAAGTTACAAATTCACGAGGTCAACCAAATTATAAAGAATGAGGGCATTGCGTGTAACTACAAAACAGATAAAAGGGACTACACTAATACATACTACAATCTCATAGTAAATGCTAATTTACCGAATAACCAAATTCAAAATCAAACAAATTTGTTAACTTTAAATACTTAAAAAACTCTATAAGAAAATTTGTTCAATATTTAAATTTTTATTTCATAAACAAATGTCTAATATTAAAAAATAATTTATAGTTAATGTTAAACTGAAACAGATAATATCAAATAACTTCTTATAAATTAATTTTGGTCATTTTGTATATATTTAAATTTATTATGTATTTATTTAATTTTGTATTAAAACGCATGTATTTTATTTGTATAGATGTATATGAAGAAAATCAAAAAGGTAAAATATAACTATAATTAATTCAGCAATACAAAAATCATAATATAAAGGCCATTGCTTCCTACTCCATTTGAGTCCTGAATATTCTTATTCCATGTTGTAGTTTTTCTTAACATGCGAGCTGAAATAACTATTTTTATTTATAAATACGAGGGAATATGTTTTGGAAAACATAAAACGACAAAACATTCGACATAAGTCGACTTAGAACGATTGTACACTCGAGTTATATTTTGGAAAAGCTACATAAGTTAACTTAAACAAAATAATTAATTAAACCCCAGTACGAAAAAAAATACACAATTCGACTTAACACTGAAATATTTACAAATATGCATAAGGGAAAAGAACATAAGTTTTGTTTTTTGCAAAATAACCTATAAATAAACCAAAAAGTTAACATTTATTAATAGAAAATAATTTATATCGACATCTTGCTTATTTCTGCGTCATTACTTTTTCAATATGTATGTTAATTTTTTTGCGAACGCAGGGCAAATAATCAAACTGCTCTCCTAAAAAACTACAAAAAAGTGACTTATGTTTAAGTTTTTTTTTTTTTATTTAAATTCAATATAAAATATGTATTTGTTGTTATCTCTTATAGTTTTGTTATTGTTAATTTATGCACCTTGTTGTATATGTACAATGTTTGTATATATAATGTACATAAGTACCTGGCAAACATAAATATATACGAAGTGTTTCGAATTCATTCCATAACATAGAAAGCCGTTAATTAGCTTTTGCGTGGTCAGATAGATTATTATCTTCCAAATTTTATTTAACAAGACCTATTTACACAAAACATATACCACACCATTATTAATTACACTCTTTGACCTCTTTATGCGATAATTTTCATAATAACCCCATTAACCTTCCATTATGTTAAAATGTTAAATACCAGACAATTAGTTTTTATTTTTTCCTCTTCCGGCCGACGTTGGCCAAAACAATAAACAAATAAAAATAGCCGGTCCAACATTGGAAACCATCATCAGGAAAATAAACCTTCGTATCGTTCGTCGCGTTGGTCGGTCGTTGGTCTTCAAACATTCGTTTACCCATTACTAACGACACTAATTACAGGATGCAAAAATAATTGCATCACTACCTATTTATATACACAGAGGAAATCGTCATCATCATCGTTGCTGTCGTCATCATCATCATTAACAAAGCGCGACGTTTTATTTACCCCCTTGAGGGTTAAAACACGTGTTGCAGTCGCCTGCCTTATCAAATACGAAGTCGTTGGTAGCCCATTTACAATTTAAAGCGCACTCCACCCGACCTGAACAAACAAACTCATTCAAAAAAAAAAAAAACAATAAAAACGGTTTTAATTAAATCAGTTTGTATCCACTCTTGAGGCGAAAGAAGGCACAAGCACCAAAACTAGGACTGCCCGTCGCGTCGGCATCATAACGTATATATAACGATATTCAACTGTATACGAGCCGAGCAGGTCAGGTCAGTCATCGCATTTGGCACTCCCCTGGCCATCTCCCGTCATCGTCGTAGACTTTCCAAAAGCTTCGTACATCATTTTCTACTTGTGTTTTGGGCCATGCGATAATTGCTTCTTCCACAAAGTTGATTTTCGACAGAAATATTCTAATTGCGATAAATATAATTTTGTGGTTCGGTTTAAACATTTTAATAACGAGTTTTTAAGCGTGTACATTATGAACAATAGGGGTAACGTAATGAAATCGTAACTGGGATTGCGAAACAAAAGAAGCAGGAACCACTTAACCTTTTATGATCGAAGATGTTTTTGTATCCAATGTTTTTAGGACTTTCAATAGGGAGGTGGTACTTTTGTAAAAAATTTGGTGCAATAAATCATGGCAGTATTTATTTTTTTGTTTAAAAAACACACGGATTTTTTTTGTTTTTGGAGCTTCTGAAATGGTGCTTTAGCGTACGTAAGATAAGTTTTTTTTAATATTTAGGTTTTTACATTAAGGTTTGTCCATGTCCAGCCATACCTACCAAAAGAAACATTTGAGAATTATAATTTAAAAATACTTCTGATATGTTTTTCGATGTTTCTCATTTGCTTCAGAGGCATTTATAACTTTTCTGATATGTTTCTGAAAAAAGCGACTTCCTTAAGAGACTCCGTCTGGGTCCGGGAGCCTACGAATGCGTTTAGATTTGAAAATTATTACAATTTACAAGTATCTAAACTTTTATGATTAACTTCCTCCATTTTATTTTAAAGAGAGTGGGCTCGACAGTGGTTATTATTATTCTAGATTTTTGATTACAAAATTTAACTTACGTTTATGTGGAGATACAGCCTTAGAGTACCTTCAGATATGGACTTACTAATCTTGAGTGACTCTATCGATTCATTTGTTTTTTTTTTTTTTTTTGTATTCCGAATATCAATAAAAACATACATAATTATTTTGATATTTCACTTGAAGTCCAGGAAAATAATTTTTTTTTTGCGGAGAGCTTCATTTTCACGTCCTCAAAACTTCCTAAGAAGTACCCTTAATTTTTAATGGAACAAAAAATTTTAGGGGATAAACTATAGCTCATGTAGTTCTACACAAAAATATATATACATATACTATATAGGTTGACCGCCGGGAAGGTAAACTACTTTGTTTGTTAATAATTTTTGATTAAATGAAAGAGAATGGAAATTATATTGATAAATGTTTTATTTAATGTCGGCAATTATGTATGGAATACAATATCAGGTAAATGTCCGCCTCTGTTAGTCTCACAAATGCGAGTCCTTTTGAACACATTTTTCATTGCATTCTCACACATTTCACGCGGTATTTGATTAATTTCATCACGACTAATTTTGTTTGAGTTGCTCAAGCGTTTCTGGTTTGTTTGCATAAACCTTGCTTTTCAGATATCCCCACAAAAAGAAGTCCGGAGCAGTCAAATCAGGCGACCGTGGAGGCCAATCAACATCACCATTTCTTGAAATAACTTGTTCTGGAAAGAGGTTCGCAGTAATTCCATTGTAATCCTGGCTGTATGCGATGTGGCACCGTCTTGTTGATACCAAATGATAATCAAGACCAAAGCATGCAGTTGTGGCGTTAAAAAGTTTTCAATCATATCACGATATCGCTCCCCATTCGCAGTTATCGTTACGCCGTTTTCATTTTCAAAGAAGTAAGGTCCAATGATTCCTCCTGACCAGATTGCACACCAGACTGTAAAACTTTTAATGGTTGCAAAGTTTACTGATGAATAATTTGAGGGTTTTCCATTGCCCAGAACCGACTATTCTGTTTATTCACATATCCATTATAATGAAAATGTGCCTCGTCACTCATTTCACGTAACTTTCTCATCGTTACAGTAATCGATGATTGATTTTAATAAAATGTTTTAACGATTAAAACACGTTGGTTTATCGAATATTTTTCTATAATAAATTTGCCACGTGTCTACTTCACGACTGCCAAATATGAACTGTCAAGACTAATTCTTACCAAAATGGCGGCAAAACAAAGTAGTATACCTTCCCGGCGGAAACCCTGTGCCTGTATATCAAAATATTCACAGTGTGTATTTAGGCATTGGATCGACGCACGGTTCATCATTATTTGTCCGATATATGTACATGATACAGAAGTAATGAGTATTATCCAAAAAATCAAAAGGTATGTAAGATACAGGGTTCGGACTTCAGTAATCGCAAATCGCAGTAAATTGAAACAAAAATCGCAGTGAAACCAACATTTTCGCAGTAGAATTAAAGTTTTTAATGATTAATTAAATTAAATTTCAGCATTTTTTTTTACACAAAAAAAATGAGGGGCGCAAAATCGTAGATAAAAGATCGCATGTATTTCTGCTCTTTCAAAGAATACAAAAACTTAACAATGTAATCAGCATTCAATGCACTTTTATCGGGTCTACCACGGAATCTAGAAAACCAAAATCTCGAAAGACAAAATCTCGAAAGACATAATCCCGAATGTCAAAATCTCGAATTACAAAAATCTAGAAAACCAAAAGATCGAATACATATAATCTTGAATAACAAAAATCTAGAAAGACAAAATCTCGAACGACAAAAATCTCGAAAAACCATTCACTTTCGGGGCAATGCTTAAGATTTGCGCGCGCAAATCTTAAGCATTGCCCCAAAAGTGAATGGTTTGTCGAGATCTTTTACAATGAGAAATTTTTTAAAATAAAATAACGGAACTTTTAACCTATTAGTTTCACAGAGGAGAGTTTAGTTAAATTTAAAATTTAATTCAACTAATATTCTCCTTGTCCAAACTTAAGAGAGAAAATTTAAACTTGAAACATACAGTAAACGAATATATCACTTTTGCATCGCCAGTGACATCTTTATTATTCTAGCGAATGCTTTAACTAAAATGTTTAAGTCAGTTAGCAACAATACAATACAGTTACTAGTTTTAACACTTGGTTTGGCATGTCTTAATACTAAATACCTATCAAAAACAGTCCATGTAGGTACGTTCAGCTTAAACATTCTGCTCAGTGAGTTTTTTTTTTGACAAAATCATATAATTTAAATTTGTTTAGCAACGCTTTGAAAGTTTTTAGCAATATACCACCAAAATGAAAGTAAACGAAATTACCACTAACAAAGGTCATATAAAAATCGAGATAAATGGTTATATATACCATAAAAATAAACGTATAAAGGAAAAGTTTTATTGGATATGTGAAAAAAATAAATCTCATCACTGCCGTGCTTCAATAATAACAATACAAACTGATTCAAAACACAGTCTAGTGAAACACCCCTCGGAGCATTCCCATACACCAGTCTCGCACAAAAAACACGTGGACATATCCAATGCACTTATTAAATCAAATGCAAAGGAATCCTGTGACCCGTCATCTCAAATTGTACTTCAATCAAAAGTACAAACAAACAGCCAGTGTAGGGTATATTTACCAACGGACTTCGCCCAAAAAAGAAAAATAGCCCGGGTTAGAGCTTCATCTGAAAAAGAACCCACGACTTTGAGTCAAATTAACATTCCAAATCGTTTACGGTAAGAACATTAATTTATAATAAACTGTTTCTATGTACATTTATGTATACAGTACAACACGGATATAAGAAACTCTGAAGATCCAAGAAATTTCTTTCTTATCCGAGTTTTTCTTATATGCAAACAACGGATATAAGAAAGAAACTTTCTTTTATAAGAAACACCGATATACAGACATAAAAAACAGAAACAAAACCAAGCCAAAGCACACAAAATCAAATTGTAAAAATATATTCACAGAGTATAAGGCGCTTTTGCTGCAATTCTATAGGAAAGTTTGATGATGTTATTTAAGATGGAAACCATTTCATGAATACAAACAAGTTTTGGCAAATGCGAATTTACATTGCAGAACTAAATTTCTTACATGCGTACTTTTTTGTTCTTGAAATTTGTACAAAGAAAAGTGTTTCTTATAACCATGTTTTTCTTATATGCGAGTTTCTTATACACGTTCAATATTTAAGAGAATTTTAAGGAAAATACACGGTGATTTTGATTGCGTTTCTTATAAGCGAGTTTTTCTTATATGAGTGTTACTTATATCCGTAAAATATTGAAGGCATTCAGAAATAATACAAGAAAGTTAGTAATGACACTTTTGCTTAATATTTTCCTTATATTTATAATTAAACAAAAATTGTTTTTGTTCTGAACGCCTCATACAAATGTTTGATTGTAAATACAAGTACTTTGACTCTCAAGAGAGTCAAGCTAAAATGGTGGTTACAGAGAACGCCTGTATGCAGGGCCGTCTGATGAGTACTTACTAGGCACATTACCTGCTACCTACCAAGTCGGTCTAAAAAGTATTAATGCAGGATATTTTCTTTCATTATTCTTTTTCCCAGATACATCGAAGGAAATCTTTTTGTGTTAGCCGAAAAAGAAATTGATGATAAAAAGATGATCATTCTCGGAACTATTGAAGGTCTGAAAGTGCTGGGATCTTCGAAAGTTTGGTTGATGGATGGCACTTTCGACGTTGTCCCTACTATCATGCGTCAGCTGTTTTCATTGCATTGTAAGGTCGGAGAGCAAATAGTGCCAATAATTTATTGCTTAATGAGCTCAAAATGCAGAGCGTCATATGACAATTTATTTGCAGGCCTTCTTGAACTTAGCACTCAAAATGAAATCATTCTTGAACCATCAGTAATAATATCTGATTTTGAGAAGGCAAGCTCTAAATCGGCTCAATCGTTTTTTCCAAATGCTCGATGCAAGGGTTGTTTTTTTCACTTGGGCCAAATCATTTATCGAAGAATTCAAAAAGAGGGTCTTGCTAAAAAGTACGGAACAAACGAAACATTCAGTCTGCAAATGCTCCGGCTCATGAAGTGAAAGACTACTTCAATGCATTGAGAGATCAATTCTGCGAAAGTAGTTCTAAGATCGGAAAATGGTTTTTCAAAAATTATATTGGCTCAAAAACATCAAAGCCCATATATTTGCCTTCTTTTTGGTCATGTGCTGATCAAATAAAAGAAAATTTGCCAAGAACGCAAAATAATGTTGAATCTTGGCACAGGCGCCTCAAAGTTTTGGTGGGGAAGTCACACATAGGCCTTTATAAGCTTATTGAAGTATTGTCTAAAGAATCAATTCAGGTTTCTTGTGTTTTAGAAGAAATACAAATGGGGCAACCGCCAAGGAAAAAAAGACGAGAGTATTTAAAAAAAGAAAAAAATATTTTAAAAATAATAGAAGAGAAAGAAGAAAGGAGCTTCATTGGCTTCTTAAAAGGGTTAGCGTATAATTCTCATTTATAAAAATCTAAAACCGTTGTTTCTATCTAGTTTTGTTTTTATTTTCGTCTGAAGTAGTGTTGTTTATTATTTTGTTTTTAATGGATTAAGTTGTTAATTTTCATTTATTTAAATAAATATGCCTACATATGTATATAGATACGTACTTTACGTACTGAAAAAAAGTCTTTTATTTTACCAGTTTGTATATATTATTAAAGCAAATATAAAAAAAAAATTCTAGATTTTTCTAGATTTTATTTTGACTTTTCTAGATTCTGTATTTCGAGATTTTTGTACATTCTAGATTTTTGTCATTCTAGATTTTTGCATTCGAGATTTTTTGGTTTGTTTTTCTAGATTTTGTCCGTTCGAGATTTTTGTCATTCTAGATAACGTCATGTTCCCACTTTTATCATATGGTAAAAAGGTTCTCCAATTATCATTAATTATTTCAACTGACATTTTATTGAATGGAAATGAAACTGAAGGAAAATAACCTCTTTGAATTTGTTTCGGATGAAGAAATATAAAAAATATAAAACAAAATATTTTCCTTGTAGTTTTTAGGTTATGATAAAAAAATTGCTTTTAGTGCAATTTTGCTTATAGGTATATTCCTCATGAACACAAGCGAAGGGGCCGTGGTACGCACAGACTCAAACTAGGGTCGACTTCCACCAAGCGTCATACTTTTTACCATTCCACCTATTATTTACTTTTAAGAAACTAATTAAAGTTGGCTATTCACTTAGAAAATACATTAAACTGAAAACTTTTTAAAATAGTTAGCCACTTATGCTTTCATACATTTTTTTTATTTTAGAGATAGCCAAACTTCTGTGAAAATAAAAAAAAACTAATTTTCGTATCAAAAAATAAATTTAAAAAAATATTATAAACTAACTGCAACAGCAAGTGCTAAATTTGGTATAACATCTATTAGTACAATTATTCAAGAATATTATAAAAATAAAAAAACAATACTCATTTTTTTGAAAAAAATCATAACCTTAAAACTACAAGGAAAGTTAAGTTAAGTTAAGTTAAGTTAAGTTAAGTTAAGTTAAGTTAAGTTAAGTTAAGTTAAGTTAAGTTAAGTTAAGTTAAGTTAAGTTAAGTTAAGTTAAGTTAAGTTAAGTTAAGTTAAGTTAAGTTAAGTTAAGTTAAGTTAAGTTAAGTTAAGTTAAGTTAAGTTAAGTTAAGTTAAGTTAAGTTAAGTTAAGTTAAGTTAAGTTAAGTTAAGTTAAGTTAAGTTAAGTTAAGTTAAGTTAAGTTAAGTTAAGTTAAGTTAAGTTAAGTTAAGTTAAGTTAAGTTAAGTTAAGTTAAGTTAAGTTAAGTTAAGTTAAGTTAAGTTAAGTTAAGTTAAGTTAAGTTAAGTTAAGTTAAGTTAAGTTAAGTTAAGTTAAGTTAAGTTAAGTTAAGTTAAGTTAAGTTAAGTTAAGTTAAGTTAAGTTAAGTTAAGTTAAGTTAAGTTAAGTTAAGTTAAGTTAAGTTAAGTTAAGTTAAGTTAAGTTAAGTTAAGTTAAGTTAAGTTAAGTTAAGTTAAGTTAAGTTAAGTTAAGTTAAGTTAAGTTAAGTTAAGTTAAGTTAAGTTAAGTTAAGTTAAGTTAAGTTAAGTTAAGTTAAGTTAAGTTAAGTTAAGTTAAGTTAAGTTAAGTTAAGTTAAGTTAAGTTAAGTTAAGTTAAGTTAAGTTAAGTTAAGTTAAGTTAAGTTAAGTTAAGTTAAGTTAAGTTAAGTTAAGTTAAGTTAAGTTAAGTTAAGTTAAGTTAAGTTAAGTTAAGTTAAGTTAAGTTAAGTTAAGTTAAGTTAAGTTAAGTTAAGTTAAGTTAAGTTAAGTTAAGTTAAGTTAAGTTAAGTTAAGTTAAGTTAAGTTAAGTTAAGTTAAGTTAAGTTAAGTTAAGTTAAGTTAAGTTAAGTTAAGTTAAGTTAAGTTAAGTTAAGTTAAGTTAAGTTAAGTTAAGTTAAGTTAAGTTAAGTTAAGTTAAGTTAAGTTAAGTTAAGTTAAGTTAAGTTAAGTTAAGTTAAGTTAAGTTAAGTTAAGTTAAGTTAAGTTAAGGTAAGTTAAGTTAAGTTAAGTTAAGTTAAGTTAAGTTAAGTTAAGTTAAGTTAAGTTAAGTTAAGTTAAGTTAAGTTAAGTTAAGTTAAGTTAAGTTAAGTTAAGTTAAGTTAAGTTAAGTTAAGTTAAGTTAAGTTAAGTTAAGTTAAGTTAAGTTAAGTTAAGTTAAGTTAAGTTAAGTTAAGTTAAGTTAAGTTAAGTTAAGTTAAGTTAAGTTAAGTTAAGTTAAGTTAAGTTAAGTTAAGTTAAGTTAAGTTAAGTTAAGTTAAGTTAAGTTAAGTTAAGTTAAGTTAAGTTAAGTTAAGTTAAGTTAAGTTAAGTTAAGTTAAGTTAAGTTAACAAAATCTCGAAAGACATAATCCCGAATGTCAAAATCTCGAATTACAAAAATCTAGAAAACCAAAAGATCGAATACATATAATCTAGAATAACAAAAATCTAGAAAGACAAAATCTCGAACGACAAAAATCTCGAAAAACCATTCACTTTCGGGGCAATGCTTAAGATTTGCGCGCGCAAATCTTAAGCATTGCCCCAAAAGTGAATGGTTTTTCGAGATCTTTTACAATGAGAAATTTTTTAAAATAAAATAACGGAACTTTTAACCTATTAGTTTCACAGAGGAGAGTTTAGTTAAATTTAAAATTTAATTCAACTAATATTCTTCTTGTCCAAACTTAAGAGAGAAAATTTAAACTTGAAACATACAGTAAACGAATATATCAACTTTGCATCGCCAGTGACATCTTTATTATTCTAGCGAATGCTTTAACTAAAATGTTTAAGTCAGTTAGCAACAATACAATACAGTTACTAGTTTTAACACTTGGTTTGGCATGTCTTAATACTAAATACCTATCAAAAACAGTCCATGTAGGTACGTTCAGCTTAAACATTCTGCTCAGTGAGTTTTTTTTTTGAAAAAATCATATAATTTAAATTTGTTTAGCAACGCTTTGAAAGTTTTTAGCAATATACCACCAAAATGAAAGTAAACGAAATTACCACTAACAAAGGTCATATAAAAATCGAGATAAATGGTTATATATACCATAAAAATAAACGTATAAAGGAAAAGTTTTATTGGATATGTGAAAAAAATAAATCTCATCACTGCCGTGCTTCAATAATAACAATACAAACTGATTCAAAACACAGTCTAGTGAAACACCCCTCGGAGCATTCCCATACACCAGTCTCGCACAAAAAACACGTGGACATATCCAATGCACTTATTAAATCAAATGCAAAGGAATCCTGTGACCAGTCATCTCAAATTGTACTGCAATCAAAAGTACAAACAAACAGCCAGTGTAGGGTATATTTACCAACGGACTTCGCCCAAAAAAGAAAAATAGCCCGGGTTAGAGCTTCATCTGAAAAAGAACCCACGACTTTGAGTCAAATTAACATTCCAAATCGTTTACGGTAAGAACATTAATTTATAATAAACTGTTTCTATGTACATTTATGTATACAGTACAACACGGATATAAGAAACTCTGAAGATCCAAGAAATTTCTTTCTTATCCGAGTTTTTCTTATATGCAAACAACGGATATAAGAAAGAAACTTTCTTTTATAAGAAACACCGATATACAGACATAAAAAACAGAAACAAAACCAAGCCAAAGCACACAAAATCAAATTGTAAAAATATATTCACAGAGTATAAGGCGCTTTTGCTGCAATTCCATAGGAAAGTTTGATGATGTTATTTAAGATGGAAACCATTTCATGAATACAAACAAGTTTTGGCAAATGCGAATTTACATTGCAGAACTAAATTTCTTACATGCGTACTTTTTTGTTCTTGAAATTTGTACAAAGAAAAGTGTTTCTTATAACCATGTTTTTCTTATATGCGAGTTTCTTATACACGTTCAATATTTAAGAGAATTTTAAGAAAAATACACGGTGATTTTGATTGCGTTTCTTATAAGCGAGTTTTTCTTATATGAGTGTTACTTATATCCGTAAAATATTGAAGGCATTCAGAAATAATACAAGAAAGTTAGTAATGACACTTTTGCTTAATATTTTCCTTATATTTATAATTAAACAAAAATTGTTTTTGTTCTGAACGCCTCATACAAATGTTTGATTGTAAATACAAGTACTTTGACTCTCAAGAGAGTCAAGCTAAAATGGTGGTTACAGAGAACGCCTGTATGCAGGGCCGTCTGATGAGTACTTACTAGGCACATTACCTGCTACCTACCAAGTCGGTCTAAAAAGTATTAATGCAGGATATTTTCTTTCATTATTCTTTTTCCCAGATACATCGAAGGAAATCTTTTTGTGTTAGCCGAAAAAGAATTTGATGATAAAAAGATGATCATTCTCGGAACTATTGAAGGTCTGAAAGTGCTGGGATCTTCGAAAGTTTGGTTGATGGATGGCACTTTCGACGTTGTCCCTACTATCATGCGTCAGCTGTTTTCATTGCATTGTAAGGTCGGAGAGCAAATAGTGCCAATAATTTATTGCTTAATGAGCTCAAAATGCAGAGCGTCATATGACAATTTATTTGCAGGCCTTCTTGAACTTAGCACTCAAAATGAAATCATTCTTGAACCATCAGTAATAATATCTGATTTTGAGAAGGCAAGCTCTAAATCGGCTCAATCGTTTTTTCCAAATGCTCGATGCAAGGGTTGTTTTTTTCACTTGGGCCAAATCATTTATCGAAGAATTCAAAAAGAGGGTCTTGCTAAAAAGTACGGAACAAACGAAACATTCAGTCTGCAAATGCTCCGGCTCATGAAGTGAAAGACTACTTCAATGCATTGAGAGATCAATTCTGCGAAAGTAGTTCTAAGATCGGAAAATGGTTTTTCAAAAATTATATTGGCTCAAAAACATCAAAGCCCATATATTTGCCTTCTTTTTGGTCATGTGCTGATCAAATAAAAGAAAATTTGCCAAGAACGCAAAATAATGTTGAATCTTGGCACAGGCGCCTCAAAGTTTTGGTGGGGAAGTCACACATAGGCCTTTATAAGCTTATTGAAGTATTGTCTAAAGAATCAATTCAGGTTTCTTGTGTTTTAGAAGAAATACAAATGGGGCAACCGCCAAGGAAAAAAAGACGCGAGTATTTAAAAAAAGAAAAAAATATTTTAAAAATAATAGAAGAGAAAGAAGAAAGGAGCTTCATTGGCTTCTTAAAAGGGTTAGCGTATAATTC